>BMAV01015958.1:16633-73334 GCA_019973955.1 Trichonephila inaurata madagascariensis
TTGGCTACGGACCACGTAATTTTGAACTATGGTCAAGTGACGTGGACGACACCTGAGCTGGCAACTCGTGACAAGGCAAGCCACGATCCGATACCTATACCACTCGGCTACCGCGGACATGGATTGTCGCTGGGAAACAGCATGCATAAGCTATTGAACTATTTTTTTCTATGAATATATAAAAGAAGTAAATTAAAACAGAATATAATCCTTTCACAGTTGAAGTAAAATAAAATTAGAGTTTCGAAAAAATGGCATTCGTAATTAAAAAATACAGAAAAAATATATACATATGTAATAATTCACATAAAATTTCTCTCGAGGGATTTTAATCTATAATGATCGAAGAATTCTTGTGAAAATTAATTTCTAGTTTACCCACCTAACGAAAAAATCACAACTTTATCCCCCGAAAATTGAAACCTTAGCATTTTTAAACTGGATGATGTAATCTTGCATCACCAGCGTCTTCGGACCAATCAGAAAAGCCTTTACCGAAAATATGATTTTAAAAGTTTCCGGTTGACAAAAATTAGAAAAAGGTGAGATCTCTGAATTGAACAATTAAAGCTTTTGTGTGTTACTGTTATACCTTCGTATCTGTTGTGTTGTGTTTTGTAGCTATTTGCGTCTGGTATGGTGGCGTCTTTTTTGTGAAACAAATAAGGATGTTTAAGGTATAAAAGCCTTTTCATCCTTTCTACGATTGCATCTGCCACTAAAAAAAAGGATCATCTCGATACCAAAATGTATTGTTTTAAGACATACAGTGAAAATCGTTTAACACAAAACTGAAGGAACTGAAATATTTTTTCGTGTTACAGGATATTGCAAACACACACACATATATATTCAACAAAATTAAGTTGATTTAAGTACATTTATTTACATATATATATATATGTAATAATTCACATAAAATTTCTCTCGAGGGATATTAAGTGAATTATTTTCAAGAACTTAATGAAATTTAGTACAAAATTTAGGTGTTCAAAATCTTCACACAGATTTCCGCTTTCAGTTTCTGTTTTTGATCAACAACCCGCTCCATTTTGATGAAACTCCTTCTTCATTTTAAGCAAAATAGAAGTCTGCTTTCCCCCTAAGTTCTTTGCCATTGTGGTCGCAAAAAAAAAAAAAAAAATTCTTCCACAAAAAAAAAAAAAGAAAAAAAAAAACGCTAACTAAACTTATTGATTTTACCCACACTGTGATGATGTTCTCGTCACCGAATTCCAAGGCCGACTAATGAGAGATGAGAAGTTTTGTGTGTCGTTTGCAGGGGTGGAGGATGAAAGTAGCTTAGATAAACAAAATTGGCTCGTGTCACAAGCTATTCCGAGGGTATTTCAAACCCAAGCTAGCCACCTTTATACGAAACATATGAAACTATCTCTCTATCATTTTATATTCCTCTTAAGTCTCGCTTGCACAACTGGTTTTTTTCGTATTTTGTTCATCCCCAGAAGGGAAATCTTTTTGTGTTATGAGGAAAAAAATCCATGAAAATACGTAGCACTTAGCTTGTCGGAACAGTTGTATTATTTCGTGTTAACCGATATTTCGTTTTTAGTGTTTTCGCGTTAAACGTACTTCACTGTATATGGCACAATCAGAACAGAAATACGTAAGTGAAGAAAAATGACAGTTAAAATAAAAGTATGGATCAAGTTTAAAGTAAATTAAACAACTTGGTTCGAATCACAAAACTTGATTTTTTAAACTAATCCTCACAATAAAAAAATTAACTTTGCAAAATCAACTTTACTTGGTCCAGAACTGCTTTCACGAACTGTTTCCAATTAGCACCAAAAGACCATCTCCTTAAAATATTATATTATTAAAGAAATTTTTCCTCATCAATCCCCATTTGCATTATTGAATCAAGGACAGAGCGCAAGTTCTGATATGACAGTTACGGTCGCTGCTGCTTTATAATGTGATTACCACATCCAGCCCCAACACAAGCCAAGGGAAGGAGCGAAACGTAATTTCACCTATTTAATTATACAGCCACTTTATTAAGGAGCAGATGGTGGTTGCTCAACTGAGGCTTCCTTCCCTTACTTATCGTTTGGCCACCCCAGAGGAAAGGGGATGCTTTGGTCTAGCTTTGGTTTGTGGACACTTCGGGGAAATTCCCACTTGCTGACTGGAACTTGAGGTATTGAGGCGAAAAATAACGAATTAGGTAAGAGCAGGGTCTAAATTTGATTTACACTCTTTGATTTTTTTTTAGGGGTGGAGAGAAAAAAGGAAAAGTTGTGAAGAAAATAGTATGTTGGAATATGAAGGCAAATAAAACAGTTCGTTTAACAGTATTTGGGAATATATAATGCTGTGTGGAATATTTGTTTTTTTCTGTGCTTTGTTTTATTTCGCTTTTTTTAATGAGAGTTATTGATGTACCACTGCTAGTTCTTCGTTTATGTGTTAGGTCATTGATGCACTTTCTTTGAACACTCCTTGCTGCTTTACAATGGGTGTAGTTTTCCGTGTTCAAGTAGGGCTGCGGTAGCCCAGTGGTTAAGGTATCGGATCATGGCAGGTATGTCATGAGTTCGAGCCCTGTACCACTAAAGACCCACCGTGTAGGGCAGCGATGCACGTTAAATCTGTCGAGAGCTGAAACGTCCTTCCGTTGGTGTGGTAGTTAGGAGAAGGGGGTGCCAGCTCAGGTGTCGTCCACGTCACTTGACCATAGTTCAAAATTACGTGGTCTGTCGCCAAAAGCCCTCGTGTAGCTGAATAGTGCGACGTTAATATTCACTCACTCACTCCGTGTTCAAGTGTATTCGTTTTGATTGTGCACAATTAATTTATTCTAGGTAAAATATTTAACCTGCTCATAATAACAGCTTTTGAATTGTTTGTTCCTTGTCTCTTTTTATTTTATATTTAGAGTGTTATTTAGTACGAGTAACTAATTAATATATGAAATATATATTAATTTTATACAGTCGGCTCGTAATTAATAAGATAACAATGGTATACATGCACTTTCCAACACATGAAACTTTTGCATTGTTTTTACCCAAGTCGATGGATTTTCACGATGCAGAAAATCGACAGCGGCCATGTCGTATGATTATACTCAATATAAAAGACCCCTAGGGGGATGCCCTAGGCAAAATTAAATCCTAGTACGGGTTTGCATCGTCAGAGCTGAGATGCCTCCTTCTAGGGAGGAAACTGTGCGTCAAAATTACTTGTGGCGATTGGTATCCGCCAATATGGCACCGCAATAAAAAGAGATACTGCTTTCGGTGAATGTACTAGGTAGACTGAGGAACTCTGTTAATAACTTTTCATAATCTGCCATTAGAAATAAAAAAAATACTTTTGTATTTTTAAATATGCTGCGATAAACAAATCCCAAGGAAAGTGTACAAATGTATACTTATTCATGAAGGAACATACTTAAATGACGAGGGTGGTCCCACACACACACATAAGTACCCGGCCTGACCAAGAGATGGCGGTAGTTGTTTAAAAAATATCACTGTATTAGAAAGTACACAATCTATAAAGCATATGTTTCAAGTTTGTAGACGCTACGTTGTTTAGTATTTGTTTGGCAGCCATCAATAAAGTGAATGTTTTCAGTGAATTTGTGAAAATGGAGAAAATTAGTCATCGTTATGTAATACAATACTTTTATTTATTTATTTATTTATTTATTAATGGCTTCAGACAAACCAATATAAAAGCTGAACTAGATTCTACTCTGGGTGAGTCTGCCCCTTTGTTTACAACAGTAAAATATTGGGTAGCAGAGTTTAAGGCTCTATTCAGTTAATGTTAAAGAATAGAACCCAAATTCGGAATATTTATTCAGATATAAAAGTCCTCAAACATTAATATCATACTCTGATTTCACTCTAGCCTGTAGAGAATCATTTATTTTATCATACTACTCATTTTTATCCGAGTTGACCCATTTTTTCCTTTTATAAAATGTGTTTCGCATTTTTTTTCCTATACCGTAATGCCAAATGAGCTATCCCTTTACATGGGGGAAAAACTAATTATTTATGATATATTTTGAAATTTTAAAAATAATATATTATAATTAAATGCATGTGTAACAATGTCACAAATTTTTATAAAAATTGAGACATTTTTTCTGTCTGGAAATGTTGCTCCATGTTAAGTTCAAGATCTCAAACATATGGTGAAAACAGCCTTAAACGAGGCCGTACGAGCTGCCAAGACGAGCTGAAAATGCGCGAGCTATCAGACTTAGTAGGCAATTCAAAAAGTGCAGTACATCTCATATCATCTGAAAATTTGGACATTGGAAAGCTGTTTGCAAGATGGGTGCCGCGTTTGCTCACACTAGAGCAAAAACAGTGTCGTGAAGACGTTTCAATTGAGTGTTTAGCGAAGTTTCACAGCAACAAAGCAGAATTTTTGCGCCATTTCATCACCATGGATAAAACATGGGTCCATCACTTTACACCCGAGACAAAAGAACAATCAAAACAATGGATTGAAAAGGGGGAACAGGCTCCGAAGAAGGCGAAGACCGTTCCATCTGCAGGCAGTTTCTTGGCGTCGGTTTTTTCGGGATGCACGTGGGATCTCAACTATCTCAACTTCAAAAAGTAAAAACTATCAATGGAGAGTATTGTGCGAGATTATTACAACGTTTGAGCAAAGAAATCACGCATTTGACAAAGAAAGTGTTATTTCAACAAGACAATGCACCTGTTCACAAATCTGCTATTGCAATGGCCACAATTAATGAATTAAAGTTTGAATTTCTACCTCATGCATCATATTCGTCAGATTTAGCCCACTCGGATTATTTTCTATTCCCAAACTTGAAAAAATGGCTCAGGGGCTAAAGATTTTCCAAGCGATATCAGCAGTTAATGGGTATTTTGAGGAACAATACAGTTCTTATAATAAAAAGGGTATCGAACTTATTGAACATTACTGAGAAACGTGTATAGAGCTAAAAGGAGATTATGTTTAAAAATAAATACAGTAGAACCTGTTTTTGTGCGGTTTTTTATGTGATTTTGTTTTTGTAAGATTTGTTTTGTGTTATTTTATTTTCGTGCGATTTTTTCTGTGCGATCTTTTTTTATGCGGTATATGAATTTCAGCGGCTTTGACGCCACTTTAATGCTTTCTGTCAATGTACCAGTGGCGTAACGGAGAATGTTAGCCCCCCTGCGAAGTCAGGTTTTCCTTTAATATTTTATAAATTGGGTAAATACGCTACATATATTTTCTACAATCTTCTACACTATACGAAGCTCCAGAACACTCCATGGACTCTGTATCACACTTACTGGGACCTATTAAGTCTCACACCTACGAGCATACCAATGTCGTCACTGCGTAGCTTTTATCAGGAGTGATCCTGCCTTAGCAGCCCCATAGTAGTGTTGACCTGTTTTGCAGCACTGATGGCCATATCAATTGCGCAATTTATGCAAAAGCTGCTGTCGGCAGAACAGGAAGAACTTCGTCTTGTTGGTGAAACACGGAATTCTAGTCATTGTCCAACATCCCTACTTTCAAGGCATGGATCCTTGCAATTTATTTTTGAAATGGAAGACGCAATTGAAATTCTGAGAGTCAGAAGAAATAATGCGGGCTGAAAAGAATTGAGAACCTATTGAGAGTATCTAATTGAGATTATTTGACTTAGCGCGTTAAATCGAGAAGAAAAATGAAGAAATGTTATTTTGAATCTAACACAATATCAAGTTTCACAAATAAGTATATCTTCAGTGATTATCCGATGATTAAAACAGAAATATCTCTCCCAGTAAAGTTTCAATGGACACGAGATATTCCTCCTTTTCTTATTTAAGGTATACGACTATGTTCGGAACCGTGATTTTAAGAAAGCGCATAAATGGATAATTTTCATGATATTTAGTGTCTCTTGGATTAGAATACATGTATAAAATTGTTTTAAGGACATTGTGACAAAAAAAATTATTTAAATACAATATTTTGGCAAAAAATTAACTTTGAATAACCTTTTTTCAAAATGTTCTCCTTTTGTGAAAAAGGCTTCTATTATAATAATATTTTGCCTGCATATAGCTCAGACCTCTCTACAGAGGCTCAACTATGATTTTTGAAAAATTCACATTATTTTCAAAGTTACAACTAATTGAAATAATTTTCGGCATTTTTTTTCTTAAAATTTCTCCCCTCGGTTGTTGTAAAACATGGATAAACCCACGTCTAAGTTATATATTTTAAAAATTCTAGTTGAGCCTCTGTACAGAGTTCTGAGCTACACACAGGCAAAATATTATTATAATAGAAGCATTTTTACCAAAAGGAGAATATTTTGAAAATGGGTCATTCTATGCTCATTTTTTGTCAAAATAGTATACTTAAATAATTTTTTATTGTAATACTATTCTTAAAACAATTTTATATACATTTTCTAATCTAAGTGACACTAAATATTCTATTTATTATCCATTTACACGCTTTTGCAAAATCACGGTTCCGAACGTAGTCGGATACCTTAAAATACAATTTTCATTCAAAACGGTTTATACCACAACAAACACTGAGTTGAACTCGGTAATTTAGGTATTTTTTCTAACTGATTTATTATTCTCACACACGATAAATAGCAATAAGGGTCTAAGTATTCCATGTGAGCTGAATTTTTTTTTTTATGATTGTGAACCATGTTTTGCTGAGTTTCTTTTTTTTTTTCTGAGAAAAAACTGTTTTAAATTCAAAGGTATTTCAAAACATTGCTGTATTGTTAAAAATAACACAAAAATGAAATTTAGTCAGTAGTTTATTCAGACGAAAAAAAAATGCTTTTCTAATAAAAGAAGTTGATTTAAAAAATCAATAACTTTTTATAGCATACGTGATTTACAAATGGGTATCTTTTCATTTTCTTCTAAACACAGATTATTATTCACAAACCTTTTACTTCTTAAATTCCACTTAAGGTAATATTTTTAAAATAAATCCACATTATAAGGTAAAATATTTTTTTAAATAAATCCACATTACTTATGTATTGTTAATAAAAAGGTGTTGCGGATAAATAATTTTTTAGTTAATTACTCTTGTTCGAACAAAATAAATTCTATGAATAATGAATTTTCTAAAAAATTACAAACACTTTTTTGACAATCACAATATGAAATTTCCTCTATATTTTCTAAATCATTTAAATATCAGAAAAATGATTCATTTTTAAAAGTTGATTACAAAAAAAATTATAACTCTTAATTTTTGCCCCAAAGTAGGCTGTTCTTTATTGAGTTCATATTTTTCTTTTAATATTTTTTAAACTTTCAATCTATATATTTCATTCTTAACTTTATTAATTTCCATTAACTAGTTATTTTTAATTCTATCAGAATATAAATCGTCTGCACTTAAGAAAACATTTAAGTTCGTCTGTTTTTAAAACATATTTAAAAGAATCACATGTTTTTCTTCAAAACTCATTTTTTACTGAGGTACTTAGGAAAAAGTTTTTTAAAGTCTGTTTCCTCCCTCCTTTCAAAGAAATCCCTTGTTTTTATTTTAGTGTTTACATTTTTGTTTTGGAATAGAAAGCCTAAGGTCACTTTATAAACGGAAGAAATTTATACCTTCACGCATATTCCATTAATTTAATGCTTACTTGAAGAAGATTTTTAAAAAATTTGTCTAGACATTAAGTGGGTGCTTATAGGAATACTTTTCAATTTTTACAGACAGCTTTTTCAAATAAATTAATCTATCAAAATATTTTTAAAATAAATTCTGATACTCGTCATTTAAAGCCAATTCGCCCAATGTTGACTTTAATAAAAACAAATATTTTACTTTTAAAAGATTTTATATTGCTTTGATTTTCATTCTCAAAGAAATTAAAGGTGATTTCTTTTGAAGCTAGGAACAAAATTGAGATTATGTTATGCGTGTAACTTTTCTACATCGATTAACGTCTTTGTGCGTCCACATTTTAATATATTCTCTGACAGAAAAAAAAATCCCAACACCAAGAAAAATTATTGTAGAGTAATGAAATTCGGAAAATGCAATTGTTAAGTTAACATGCTTAATTGATTAAATTTTCAAGATCACAGGTTAATTTAAGCTCAAGAAAATGCATTTAAAATGGGAAATGCAATTACATTTGTAACCGATGTAACCTCCGGAATTTTGAATGCAAGCCTGCAAGCGTGCATGCATTGTGCCATAAAAGTGCCGAATGTCACTTTGTGGTATGGATTTTTGTGTCAATTTTGGGACGGTCAGTGCTGCTTGCGGATGATTCTGGAGTTGACATCCAATGATATCCCATACGTACTCAACTAGAGACAGATCTGGTGATCTCACACGCCAAGGAAACATGTCAGCACTATGTAGAGCACTTTGCGTTACAACACTGGTGTAAGGGCGAGCGTTATCCTGTTGGAAAACTTCCCCTTGAAGGCTGTTCATGAAAGACAGTACTATAGGTTGAATTAGCAGACGTGTAATGATCTAGTCTCCGCGCATAAAAGTGTGGAAGAAAGGGAAGGAAGACTTTCCATATTCACAAACACTTAATTTATTTACGGCACAAACCACAACATAAGTTCGATCAATCAAAACTAAGAGATGCATCCAATTAAGCAATATGAAGATAATTAACGAGGTACACGAGGTATGTGAAGACTTTAATTTTACTTGTAACACTTACTTCAATTCAATTACTCTGATTTTCTAGCTGTCTAATCTAGATTAAAGCTTAAGCGACAGATCGTCACCTTAATTATTACAATTTATCAATTACTACATATCTGCGTCATACTTTAAATTCGATTAATCACTACTCCGTTAGCAGCCTATCCTATCTCTCTCTTTCTAGCCTGAAAGCCTAGACTAATTTGCATGTTCACGTTCTCTTTTTCAATGGAAACGTTCTGATAAAATAATTTATAAGTACCAAAAATTCCCCAAGAGGATTGTTAGTGAGAAGATCGCGGATAGAGCCGTCACAGACTAACGTACAAATTTGCAGTCACTGTGTTTGGGATTACCACGAGAGTACTTCTGCTGTCATAGGAAATCGCTCCCTAGACCATGACTCCAGGTATAGGTCCAGGGTGTCTAGGCCGCAGACAGTAAGTTTGCAAGCGTTCCCCTGGCCTAACAAAAGAAATATCCCTACCAAATTTCAAATTTGTAAGTTTAATAATTTCGAAAATAATATGATGAGTGAGCGACTTTCTTTTCTCCTATTTACATAATAAAAAGATATGACATTTTTTTATATTATTATTATCTCGCGATATCTTAGACACAAGAGAAGCCGTAACGCTACTCCAGTGCTTCTCAAACTTTCACTATTTGCGACCCAATATTCAATCATAATTTTCATCGCGACCCCCTTTCTTACAATAAAACAACAATATATTGAACTCAATAATACAATACTTTGACGCTAAAGCTACAATACGACTTTAACCTCTTAAGTGCCACCGACGTATATAACTAATATTTCGCTCAACCAAAGCGTTAATTGTCCCAGACGTATATGTACGTCTTTCCGAAGTACAATCTTGCCTGTACACAGCTATCCATAAAATTATTCCGAAGGCTTTGGAATGCATTAAAAGGATCTTGACAGTGTTTGCGAAGGATTTACTTATTTCAGAGGATATTTGGTTACTTATTCCTCCCCCAAAAACATCAGATACGCGTGCCTACGTGGAAAAGGGTGACAATAAGAAGCAAATCACGCAAATTTTTATCTTCATTTAAGGTATCCGACTACGTTCGGAACCGTGATTTTGCAAAAGCGTGTAAATGGATAATATTTATGATATTTAGTGTCACTTAGATTAGAATACATGTATAAAATTGTTTGAAGGACATTATGACAAAAAAAATTATTTAAATACAATATTTTGGCAAAAGATTAACTTTGAATAACCTTTTTTTCCAAATGTTCTCCTTTTGTAAATAAAAGCTTTTATTGTATTAATATTTTGCCTGTATTCAGCTCAGACCTCTCTACAGAGGCTCAACTAGAATTTTTGAAATGCTTTAATTGGAAGGTTTATCCATGTTTTACGAAAACAGAAGGGAGAAATTTTAAGAAAATACGCCGATAATTATTTCAAAGGGTTGTAACTCTGAAAATAATATGAATATTTCAAAAATCCTAGTTGAGCCTCTGTACAGAGGTCTGAGCTATATACAGGCAAAATACTAATACAATAGAAACATTTTTTACAAAAGGAGAACATTTGGAAAAAAGTTTATTCTAAGTTAATTTTTTTGTCAAAATATTGTATTTAAATAATTCTTTTTTGTCATAATGTCCTTAAATTTTATACATATATTCTAATCTAAGTGACACTAAACATCATGAAAATTATACATTTATGTGCTTTTTTAAAATCATGGTTCCGAACGTAGTCGGATATCTTAAGGGATTAATTATAAACCGTACAAATAAAACTATCGAGATAAGTGAAATTTTTGTTTGTAATTTTATATATGACAACCCCATGGGTCATTGGTAATTATTAAACTTGCTCTAATAAAATTGTTAAATTATAAAATGCATTGCGGGCAGTACTGATGCATTTATAACTTTATAATATCAGTGTGAATGTGTATTTTATTTTTTATAATGTCAGAATGTATTCCGTTTGTTTACTTTCAGTAAATTAATAATTTTTCAAATAATCTTTTGCTTAGGACTTTTCAATGGGCTCGCGCTTCCCTCATAGAGTTATCCCGCCCCTCTAGGGGGTCGCGCCCCAAAGTTTGAGAAACGCTGCGCTACTCCATATGTGATTTTTCTGTAATTAAAATTTGAAAAAAATTGGTCACTAGAATAATAGCCAGGATATAAGCATTACGCAATAATGGTTATCACATGACTAGTCAATTCTTTATAAATGTTCCTAATTGTAATTTTTAAAACTATGGGGATACTAAATATGCTGAATGAAGTAACCCCTTTTATCGAATTCGTTCTTTTAAAAAAATGGAGCAATGGATGTAGGGCTGAAACCTGGATGAAGGCTACAGCCTTGTAGATCTTACAGCTTTCCGGTAATTCATACATTTCATTCAGTAACATCTTGAAGGAGGAATTTTAAATGTGATATGTCCTTAGAATAACGATACTTAGGTGTTATACTATCAACCAATTCTTGAAATCAATAGACGTCGCAACATACAGCTAATAGTGCAAGCCATTCCCGTGCACGTCTAAATATAGTAATAGTAATGATATCAGCTTTTGGTGAGATTTTTTGAATTGGCGATGTCATTTGGCTTAGCGAGATTAGTCATCGGCACATTATGAAAGTACCAGAATAACTTATCAAAGCCCCTTTTCAAAGTTTATTTCCTAAAAATAATAATATTTTCGTTAAATACACAAATAAAATTCCTATATTTATTTACATAACATTTCAAATCGATATATCCACTTTGTTTTCAACTTAATAAAATGAATATAAGTGCAGAGTTATTTTTGTTTTAATCCAAGAAGCTGTTTTTTTTTTTTTTCGATTAACAATCCCTTGTGCTACACCACAACACACATGATCGTTTTGAAATCAAAATTTTAAACTCTACCAAATAAAACTCATATAAAAATTATTTAAAAAAAATCACCATTTATCAACTCGATACTTTTTTGTTTTCTAAAGATTTTCAATATCCTGGGGAAAAAAGCAAATAACTAGCTAAAATCGATAACCACACGAACTACGAAAAGTCAAAGCCCTTCATCCAGATTTCAACTCCACTTAGAGAAATGATTTATTCCCACCTACAACTGACACGTTTTCTAGAGAAAGTAGAAAGTCTAAAGGAATTCGACCTGATATTAATCAAAAGGTGACAGCTTTTTCAATTGATGAGCTATTGAAAAAGAAATTTCAATCTTGCTTTTCAAGTCGGAACGATTCAAACCACCATCTATACCACGGAAGCAAACGTTCCTCACAAGATTTTCATATCGATAGAATTTATTTACCTTTGCCTCATTCCAAATTCAAAGCCCCGAAGTCAATACATTAATGCAGGCCTCGCACAGAATTTACAATGCTTTCCAGTTTTGTTGGAGAACTTTTGAAATTGAAGTCACGAGGACTCAGATTATTTATGCTCACGAGGCAGTATTATTTCTGGATTCTTGAATGGATTTTTCAATATAACTGTTAAGTATTCCATTGCCTGTATTTCTTTTTTCGAAGAAAATGAAAAGAGGTTGATAAAATAGTTTTAAAAAAAACTAAATTGTAAAATGGATGAGATAACCCTTTAAGTGTTCAATTCTTTTGCCCAAAATGTTCCCAAAGAAAGGCAATTTTTTTTACTGCACAGAACTAAGCATAATACTTAACTAAAATGCGAAAATGGAAGAATTTTGTTTTAATTTTCAATTTTAAAGTTTTCGCATTATTTATTTTATTTTATAACTGTGGAACACAAGAGCCCCAAATGTTGGCTTTTTATAAGTAAATTCTGTGTGCTATGAAAAATATTTCATACATCTCAAAAGAATTTATCTCACACTTACAAAAAAAATTTCATATGTTTGTACCTTTTTTCAAATGGTTGAAGATTTTGTGAGTGTGTGCATTTACATATGTACACACAATTTGAAACATGGTGTAAAACTTAGTCTTACATTGCAATGGGAATTGAGATAATTTCGGAATTTTTCGATAATCTTTCTATTTTCATTTCTTCTCAAACTACAAGTTGCACCAACCCCTGTTCTCCATCGAATATTTTCAAAAATCTAAACTCTTTCCTTGAATGAAAAGTTCCAGTCTTCATCACAAAGAAAATCTTGGATGAGAATTATTTGAATACCATGGACAAACTGCATCTCTTTAAAACAGTAGCACTTGTAATCACACTATAAGAATTAAAAATATGTGCAGATCAAAGCTAGAAAGAAGAATAAATCAGGGCCCGTACCCTTTACAGGGAAAGCCGTTTGTGACCAGCTTTCAGTAGCCCGTACGGTGTACGGGCAAATCAGTTAAGGAATTAAATTCCTTTTGATTAGAGAGATGAGATTATTTTCTTTTTTCTAAGTGAACACATTAACCTTAAATTACTAATATATTCGATTTATTTTAAAAACTTCATATTAGTTATTTGAATTTTTTTAAATATCTGTACACAAAATTTCGTAGCTCTAGCAATATTATTTAGCCAATTATTTAAAAATTTTAGCAATATGTCGAAGTAAAAACTGAAACCAGAATACTTGACGTCGGCCTTCTTTGCATACTTTAATTGTTTTTTCACAGTTTCGTATATTCGTGTATTTAAAATGCTAAGAGATTTTTTATATTAAATATAAAGCTTTGCGAAACTTTTTGTGATAGTTTTAAAGAGTACATTTGATGATTAAGTGCTAGAGTAAGAATTCAGGTGAATAGTTATTATTTGAAAGTTCATTAGTTAAATATAGTTGGGTTTTTTGTTTGTTTTTTACTCTTTTTATAGTGTCCGACATGAAAAAAATTATAGAAATAAAATTAACTCTCGTAATACCAATCCAATGCACAGAATTGTAAGATGCTTTTCTAAAACTTTTAGAGAAAAGTTGTTCAAACATATTAAAAATGGTAATAGTAGGAATTTCAATAGACTGAAATATTTTGAAGAAAAGTTATATTTAAAACAATTGTTTGTTTTTTTAAATGTTTTTTTTCTCCTGAAATGTATATTTCATGTGTGTTCAAGTAGGGTGATGTAAACATTTCCATATAAATATATATATATATAAATCGTGAGCACGGTACTGTGAAGATTTAAGTAAATAAAGCCAGTAAAGTAAGTTTTATCTTATGAGCAAATCCATCCATTTAAGAACTTTTTTCTGAATTTGCTTCATCTCTAGAAGATTATTTGAAATGCTATGACATATTTATTACTGATCTCCCAAAATATGTGCACATAGTTGATCAAAAATTGCATTAAACGCGTAATTTGATTGATTTTTGAAACTTTATTATAAATTAATTATTCAAGATATGACATTGTAGTCCTCATTATATGACATCCTACAGTTCCTGTTTTATTTAGTGGGACTTGGAAAAAGGATTTAGTGCCATAAAAAAATACTTATTTAATATTAATATTTTCAGTGATTACAAAAAAATTCTAATTCTGTAAAAACGAATATAAAACCAATTTTCTAAAAGGAATTAATTACTTACACGGGAGAATTAAATTTGTCTAGAGAGCTTAGAGCTACAAATCTTTCCTACGAGATAGACACAAAACATACAATAAAATGCACAAACAAGACAATGAAATATTGAAAAAAGAAACATGTACAATAAAAAAAGAAAATTATATCAGTCTATCGCAGATAGATTACGAAACAAGGAAGTGTTATAATGAATTAAAAATTATTATGACTCATATTGTTGTGAAAAAATAAACTATTCCTTGGAATATTTCCTATTGGACAATATATTATGCAATATTTTACAATTCTAAGAATAAATTTTTAGAAAAACAATGACAAAAGTCCTCGCGAAATTTAAGTAAGAAACACTCTTGTAGATAATTCCAAAACACAAAGGTTTTACTCATCTGATAAGATTTTCCTAACTTATTATTATCCAAACGATTACAAGATTCGATAAAAAAACATAATGTATTAATAAGACATTTTATTAAACACAAAATAACTTAATAGTGCATTATTTAATGTGCAGAATTTATTGATGTATAAAATTCTCTATTGTTATTTAATTTACTTATAAAAGACAAAATGCACATCATTGTTATTAAGTGGAATTATGGTTTCAGAGTTATTGAAAGGGGTATTTTTACCATTGTATTACTTTCTCAGTCTGGCAACACTCTCTTATCAATGACTAACATCTCGTTTCACGCATGCGTGTTCGTTCTGATTTTGTAGTAGAGGAAAAGATGATTTCGAATGCGAAGTTCTAATTTAGTCTTAGTTAAATGTATTTTAGATTTTTATTAGTATTATTTTTTGTATGTTCGTATAATTGTAGTGCTACGTTATAAAATAATAAAATATTCAAAGTTCGTTAAAATATTCAAAAAGAATTATAGGCTTCTCTACTTTTTATGGGTACTATTTTCTACATGAAGAGTTATCTTTTGCTTTCCAGATTCACGAAGACATTATGTAAATAAGGAGACAAAAAAAATATATTACTAATTTTTTAACCTGGTATAAGAACTTATACAGCCTTTTGATATAGCAAAAATTTTGATTGATTTTTTACCACTCTTATCATGGTTTAGAGAGTCATTGTTGCAACAAATAACTACATGGACTACAATCATTTATTCATTCGAACAAAACATAAGACGTATTTATAATTAATTTTCATCAAATAATGAGTAGCATCTCCAGTAACCGAAACAAAATAATTTCAAGGTATTCTAACTCGAATGTTAAAAAACAAGTCTATACAGAATGTTAAAGAAGTAGAAAAAAAATTCTACGCAAATAACGAGAAGATTTTAAGAACTAGAGCCCCTAACTATATCAACGTCCATTGCTGCGGAGTTAATCACAATACCATCGTCAGTAATGTAAACTAGTTTGTGAGTTAACTGCCGTAACAGGAATAACTATTTACAGTCAAATTGTTTACGAGCAGTTTCGTGGTTCTCTGAGTTGATGTGTAACCAGACATTACATTATTTGGCTCCTGTTTAGATTTGTAGGTTAATCATTAGGCTCAAACTAGCGTAACTAGACTTCAAGTCGGAGAGAATTAACGGTCATTGGATTAAATGTGTTAAGTTGTAAAGGCTCTTTAGCAGGAAATCATCTATGAAAAATTTTATGAGATTTGTGTGTGAAGAGTTTAAATAATAAAAGAATCAACTCGTTACCTTTTTTATCTTTAGAAGATACTAAATAATTCGTCATAATTATCATTTCTTTCCTGTCCACGAGTGTTATTAGAATTTACACAGTTTTAAGTGCTTTCTGTGTAAGGGACTCCACATCCAATCAAGTGTTTCACTCTTATAACAATCTGCAACCTTTTAGCTGTGGCATGTCAAACCAATCTACCAATATGATTCAGCTTGCTACACAAAACGGCATTTTTGAAACAATTCAATACCGACGATAATGCATGCAAAGTTAGAGAATAGAGAGATCAATAATATGGATTTACAGTTTTATAATATAGTAATTTTGCATCATTTAAAAATATTTCTTAACATAAAAATAAACAGCATGAAATATTACTATTTCTTCAACAAAAATAAAAAAAAATTAAAAATTGTACATATTTATAGCTCATTTTTAAACATATTTATTAAAACAAGAAATAGACAACGCAAAATTTAAGTATTTCTCTTATCATAAAAAGATAAATAAAAAATTTTAATCAGACCTAGTTCTTGTATAACTTGTATCTACTTTAATCTCACAAAATCAGGTATATAATTTTTGACTTTCAACATGACACGATTCTCAGCAATCATTTGTTTAAGGTATCCGACTACGTTCGGAACCGTGGTGTTAAAAAAGCACATGAATGGATAATTTTCAGGATATTTAGTGTCACTAAGATTAGAATACATGTATAAAATTGTTTTAAGGACATTTTGACAAAAAAATTATTTAAATACAATATTTCGGCAAAAAATTAACTTAGAATAACGTTTTTTCAAAATATTCTCCTTTTGTAAAAAATACTTCTATTATAATAATATTTTGCCTGTATATAGCTCAGACCTCTGTACAGAGACTCAAATATGATTTTTGAAAAATTCACATTTTTTCAGAGTTACAACCAATTGAAATAATTATCAGCGTTTTTTTCTGAAAATGTCTCCTCTCTGTTGTCGTAAAACATGTATAAACTCATTTCTAAGTTTTTATATTTCAAAAATTCTAGTTGAGCCTCTGTATAGAGGTCTGAGCCATATACAGGCAAAATATTATAATAATAGAAGCATTTTTCACAAAAGGAGAATATTTTGAAAATGGGTCATTCTATGTTCATTTTTTGTCAAAATATTGTACTTACATTTTTTTTTATTGTAATACTATTCTTAAAACTTTTATATACATTTTCTTATATAAGACACTAAATATCATAAATATTATCCATTTATACACTTTTGCAAAATCACGGTTCCGAACGTAGTAGTCGGATACCTTAAAAAATTTCTTAGCGGACTCGAAATAGTTTTCATATGAGGAAAGATTTTTTACTTAGATACTTAGAACCAAAAACGGAAAGCAGAGTACACGCAATTTTCTCTCTTCAAATAAATGAATCTCTCTAGCAATGGCTCTCAATAATTTACAAAATAGTTGTAAATTTTTCTTTAGAGTTATCTTTCGGATTTTTTCGTAATTCTGTAAATGTCCATAATTCTGAAGTTGTTTGTCAAATAAGAGGTCCATTACATATTTATCAACTTCCATCCGCTCAAAAATTGACAAATTTGTTGAGTATTGCAGAGTGCCAATGAGAATTGTACCGCATGTCACACGTGGCACGTGTGCCATAAGTTGACGACCCATGATTTACACCATATAAAATGAATACTATCATGCCCACATTCATTACAATTTACTATTCCCACTGTATTGCAAGACAGGGTTTTGGTAAATCAAGTCTCTGAACTTGAGTGAAATATCGTCATATGTATGCAGGTCTCTCTCTACTCTACCACGGTCATATTCTATTACATTAATGAAGATTTTAAATCTGATGCATGCATTTAAGCAGAATAAACTACATTCCTAATTCAAAAAATAAAAAAATAAATAAGGAGGTTTATACTTGTAAGCTTTCTTCTTTCCATTTTTAATGCCCTTTTATACTTATTTTTATGATTTTTCTATGCTTTTGCTCTATTAAAATTATTTTAGCATACTTTCTGAAATAAAAGAAAAACTTACTTTTAACTTCTTTTTTGGCTGAACTTTATTGCATTCTAATAACCATAGTAGATTTTTTTGTTGTTGTTGTTTATTTGTTTTTTGTTTTTAGATGTTACCTAGCAATATCATACAATTAATGAAATGAAATCAAAATGGCTAATAAATATAATTTTAACCCTTTATTTACCGCTTTATGATTTACTGCAGTTTTTTTTTTTCATGCATTATTTAATTTTGAATCTCTACATTGAAAATTAAGGGATATACATAAACGAAATACTCAACTTTGGGAAGTTTAATCCGTTAGAGCTAATTAATTAATTACAGATATTCAGCTATAAAGTTAATTATATACAATATTAACTTAAATAAATCGTCAAATCGTTTTCTAAGGTCTTCCTTAACATACAAAAAAAAAAAAAAAGACACTTGCATTTGACATTAACTACTTTTTCGGAACAAAAATGATAATCTTCGCAATCCACTGAAAACGCAACTTCTGCTATAAAACTATTCGCCTTCGTCACTAAAATACTCATCATAGGACCCTTGCTGCCATGTATCTTGTAAGATTGGATTTCAAAGAATATTCCTGCTAAGTATCGTCAGAGTATTCGTAAAAATGATTATTTTATGCAATTTTAAAGTGTGGCACTTATAAGTACCGTCGATAGATAAAGGGTTATGTCAAAAATAATTTAATAAATCTTTGCATGTAAATTAATTTTCCTGAAACCTATTACTCGCATTCAAAAGGTAAATAGAAATACAAATAAAAAATGGTATCGAAACAATTTCAAGAATGACTACATAATTTATCAAAAGGATACCTTCATTATCAAAATAATAACCCTTTTACAAACGATCGCTCGCCGCATTTGAGTATCCACAATGGGAATCCAAGTGATTCATGCCAAAATGGAAGAGAAATCAAAGATTCAGCATTGAATCTGTATAAAACTTTCACTATCACCACATCTGACATAGCTGTCAAGTGGGATTTTCCTCGCCTAAACCTTTTAATAATGCATGCTCTTATCGAAGAAGAATTCCAACTGAAATCCAATCCAATAAGCACGTCGAAGATCTTGGGGGGAAACGGTTGGGCACAAAATATAATCCAGAGAGTGACGTCCTAGAAGCGAATATTTTCAGTCGTGCGAGGCCTTTTCGAGGACTTTGTCAGAAAGTCTGGTATGTCAAAATTCAGAGCTTATGTCAACAGAAACGTGGTGAAAGTGCTGACAATCTTATTTGAATTCTCACAACAAACCACACGCCAGTATGGAAAAGGAACTGAAAAG
Organism: Trichonephila inaurata madagascariensis; assembly: GCA_019973955.1. Classification (NCBI taxonomy): domain Eukaryota; kingdom Metazoa; phylum Arthropoda; class Arachnida; order Araneae; family Nephilidae; genus Trichonephila; species Trichonephila inaurata. Next base: position 35,819 of record BMAV01015958.1, read on the forward strand.
CAAACAGACAGGCCGTAAAGGAGCGAAATATTGCGGTATATTATATTCGAATTCGCTTTAAAAATAGGTTATTTCGAAAGGATGTTATTTTTAAAACAGGTACTTTTTTTTCTTTTATTTAGAATGTGTCCCGCTGAAAAGGAATCGGATAAAATACGTAAGAAAGTTTTTACACTTTATGCGACTTCATATTTCTCTGAAATTTTCCTACAAACTAAAATTAGAATTTATTTAAAAAAATAACTGTGTTAATCCATATTGTCTCATTCACTATCCAAATTTATATTTTTGTAGGAATAAAATGTTATGGATAAATTCAAATTATGTACATTTTTTTAAAAAAAAACGAAGACAGACAATTTTTATATCTTGCAGGTTTTGAATCTCTAAATCTAATCATGCTTTCTTACTTGATCAATTTTAAAAAGAAAACGCACTCTGGTTATTTTGATTTTGATATTATTTAGACTGTGAATTGTTAATTTACATTTGTTGAAGGCTTGAGTATATTAGGTTGCAACATATGAAATGTCCGATTGTTTTATGGTCTACTTTAAATAAGTATATAATTTTATAAAACCTTTAATAATCAAAATAAGAACCATTAGCTTCAACACACTTCTACATGAAGAGTTTTTCTTTTATTTAGAATGTGTTTGTGAATGGGAAACATATTGTTTTTATGCCAGTATCATAAATTTTTTCAGCAGTTCTGAAGGCGACGAGCTCATTGAATGCCGTCTCAGCATCCCTTGGATTTCTGAAGCATTTCTTCTGTAGGAATTTTTTCAGATGTTTAAAAAAGTGATAATCCGTAAGTGAAAATTCAAGTGAATATAGTGAGTGCTCTAGAGTTTCGTAACCCAACACGTGCAACTTTTAACGAATAAAATATGCGATCTAGCACTGTCTTGGAGAAAAATTGGTCTTTTCCTATTGACCAATGACGGCTGTTTATGCCTAAGTTTCTGGTGCATTTCGTCGATTTCATTACAATATATATCTGCTGTGATAGTTACGCCTGGTTTTAGAACGCTGTGATGAATCAACCCGGTTGAAGACCATCAAACAGTCACCATAACCTTCTTTTGTTAAAGTTTTGGCTTCGAGAAGTGCTGTGAAGCTATGCACGTATCCAGTCACTACGCTGAACGTCACCGGTTGTCGAACAGAATCCACTTTTCTTAACACATCTCAATTCGATTGAGAAACGGAACGTTTTGGTTGCGAAGAAGTGCAGAAGCTGCAGTCGCTTGTTTACAAGTGTACTTTTTTCTGTCTGTCTTGTTTGTCTTGTAAATAATCGTGTGTCTTTTCACCCGAGTGGTTGCGTTTCCTTTGAGTCGCCTCATCATTCTGACAGGTAAGAGCTTTTATTATTCCATAACTAATTTCTGAAACGAATATTTGAAATACGATATCGAATTAATTACGAATTTGAACAGATGTTTCGAAGCGTTTATTTATTTGTTTATTTTGATTCTCAATTCATGAGAACTATTGCCAACCATTTTTAGACGACAGGCAATGGTTGTAGAAGTTATGTCTAGTTCTGCGTAGTCTCTAACAGTGTTGTCGGGATTTTGTTCAACTATCGCTCGTAGGACTTCGTTGTCCGTACCTATCTCAGGCCTGTCCTGGTATTCATTCGTGAGACTCTCGTCACCAGATTCGAATTTTGTATACCAATATCGAAAAATACGCTCGTTTACGGAGTCGTCTCCAAATGCGGCATTGAAGTTCCGTACAGCTACTGCAGCTTTATGATCACTTTTCCACTCGTACAAAATTAATATTCTAAAATCTCAAGAATTCTTCCTATGAATAAACATATAAAATTATAAAAGAATTTACAGTAAATTTTTCCTTAAAACATATCAAACAAGATAGAGCAATGTTCTTTAGTGTTAAAATGATACATATAATATACGATTTTATCAAAAAAAAATTTATTAGAAATTAAATCTCAAAAACGCACTGGTGGAAATCGGATATTTCATTTGTTACAACCTATTATTCCTTGTTAGACCTTTACCTGAAAATTAAAATTTTCAGTTGGATCTTTTATTCGAAAATATTATTTTGCAGTCAATCGACAAAATGATTTATTATTTACAATAGTTTCAAGCCCATAATGATGAATATTATTGAGAGCAAATAAGATATACGGTGATCTATTTGAGTGATTGATTGTAGGGCCTATTGATCCACTTTCGACTATACTGCACTAAACATTTGTTTTAAATACCATAAAATTTTAAAAACAATCTAGTAATAAATAAAGTGATAAAATAAATTATAAAAGAAATGCATTGCGTAAATTAAACTGAAGCTTCGTAAAATTAATATATAAATAATATTATATATTAATTAAAATTATATTATTATACGTTATTATATATTAATTACATGAATATTAAGGGATTTCAGTAAATTTTTAATTGAATAAATAAATTTTTGCGCTAGGACAAGATGAAAGAAGGAACATCCTGCCGGTACATTTTCCATTTACCATTTTGTGGCTACAGTATGAGTATAGTGTTAATAGTTATTTGGTATCTGGCAATCGACAACTGGTGGTTATATAAAGCAATCTGGTGTGTGTGTTTCTAACCCCAAAACAAAAAAAATTAAGTCAATTCCTAATTAGATCAACAAAAAAAAAAAAAAAAAAAAAAATTGTATTTTAGCTACTTTTTATTAAATAGTTACAATTCATATAAATATGTGCTTACATATGACCGAATCAAAACATTAAGTGGTAATTAATTTTTATTAATGATCATTAAAGTACCGTATTGTCATCCAAAATAATCATGTATATAAAATTTCAGTTCAACTGAATGCTTTAAAACGTGAGAAAAAAACCTTTTCCAAGTCTTGACAAAGGTCGCCAAAAGGGTCGCTAAGTCACCAAAAATGATGCCAACGTGGCTGTATTTGTAATTCTTTAAATAATTAGTTTTAATCAATCAATTTTTATTAATTATAATTAATTTACTATATTGTCCACCAAAATAATTATGTATATAAAATTCCAGCTCAATTGAGCACTTTAAAATGTATTTCATTAATGATTGAAAATTTCACCAAGATAAATAAATATATAGAGAGTGTGAGCTAATAGTAGGAATTGAAAAAATTGATCAATAAATTTGGGAAAATATACGCGTTCAACTACTTATCCGTTTCTTGAGCCATTTATTTTGTAAGCGCGTTATTTGTTTATTTTTGTATGACTTTTGTTTGAAGTGAGTGGTAACCCACTGTGGAGTTTTTGAAAACAAATTGGAAAAGAAATGTAGTGATCCTACTGAAACGAAAGAGAAGTAGTAAAGCGTTTTTTGTGCTAAACAATTAAGTCCTATGCGTAAATCATATGTTAAGTATGCATAGTCATATGTTAATTATGCAATTAAGCCATATGCGTATTTTGGAAAAAAAACTTCTTACTGTCATATCACGAGAACCTTTCATTCAATCAACAATCATATTTTGAAGAAAACGATGCCATTTCAGGAAAACTTTTTGAAATTTTCCTTATGCACGTTTTGGAACTATGAAAAGAAGTTGAGTTATCTCCTGTCAAAGCCCCTATTTTGGGGGTTATCCCACGAAATAAAAGGATCTCATGATGAAATCAGTTGATAATTTTTCTCCTCATCATAAATAATAACTTAGTAGTACTTGTCAAACTATTGATCTCAAAGTTCAATTAATTAACCTTATCAACTGCAAAAATATCCAATAGTTTGTATATTCCAAGTAATAGCCTAAATTCATTAATTTGTTAATTTTTGTAACTGTGTATTATTATTGATGATTTAAATTTGTATATCTCGTGCCTGGATTTATAGAAATGTTTTAAATTTTTTGTTATTTTGAAGTAATATTCATTTTTTATATTACCTAATAAATAAATAACTTATAAATAAGTTAAAGGAAATGAGTCATCGAGAAAAAGCCAAAATACTGTATTTAACATATTTTTAAAGTTGCACAAGATCCACAAAATGATAATATCTATCTTACAGTATTTATTTGTAGATCCCTTAACCATTATAACTCAGTACAAAGCAAAGAAATTCCATTTCCTGCATTTTTTAATGAAAATATTAAATTGTTAAGCTTAGCATAGTTTGTTTAATGTAAATAAATAGTTTACAAAGTAACCCAAAGGTATAATTAGTATAAGATATCGTAAGAAGTAAGGGAATTTTTTCCTATTTAAGAATAAAACAACAGTAATAAAACCAACGCCTTAAAATAAGTGTTTGGAAAAATACATAAATTTCACAATCTCAGGCTACAAATTTCTTCTTTAAACAAGTTTTATTTACTTTTTCTAGAAATTTCTTTCAGAAATTTAATTATGGAAATTTGATTTGACACTTTCACTTCTAAAAAGAAAGTTTATTAAAATAGAATAACTTAAATGATGGTGTTTAATTATACATTCTGTAATTAAATTCAGAGCATTTTAAATTTATGAAAGGACATTATTTAAAACTGAGAAAATTAAGCAAACATATTGTACTTAAAGGGTAAAATTTCTTATAAAAAAACGAAAAAATAACAAACGTCGTATTATGTTACACAATCATGAAAATATTATAGAACACAAAATTTAACTTTAACATTTTTAATTTAGTAACGTTTCTACTTTAATTAAAACTTTAAGAACCTTTTTAATTAGCAAATCTTTACAGACAAGACAGTTAACTTGGCTTAAGGTTATTTTTTCTTAAAATTAAAGAAAACTCTTTCAAATTCCGAATACTTTACTATATTGCAAAAAATAGCAGTACTTAGATAAGCCCATGTGCTTCAAACATATGCGAAGAATCTCCATAATGTCTCCTTGAAGATTAGAATATTCAATCAAACACACTATTTTCTCGAAAGGTTGCAAGCTGTTCTCTAATTCCTTTTACTAAAAAGGTTTCTAAGAAAACTAATCTAATATGTGTATGTGGAATGTATAATTCCCCTAAGATCCTAGGGCAAAAATTTTGAAGAGTGACATTTTACCAAGATGATCATTTTTTTAGGTATGTATGGGCAGAAGGAACGCAAAAGGAAACAAATACAGAACAAAAAGGTGAGAAAAAAAGACACGACGTCGTTACAAACAATGAAGTCTTAATATTTAAGCCCCTGGGCCCCATATACAATAGTACGCCCTACTGTGATCCTTTTGAGTAGACAGCATATAGTACACTTTTCAAATACTAACTCGTAACATAAACTTGTAACAAGTTAAAGTGCGTGACTCCCAATCTCACAGACTTAGGCACACACCAACTCTACCGATTGCCGCCTTTCAGCAAAATAAGTAATGATGATTTATGGTGGTAAGCCTATGCCTAAGCATGGACAATGGTCCTGACTTAATGCAATTTTGTCGCTCTTGACAGTTGGCATATAGTTTGAAATTCCAGTTTTCAAAGAATATGTCCGTAAATAACATTTGACGATAAAAATTATTCAGTTCATGATCTAATTGAGGCTGAATCGAGGACCCCCTTGAAACCGAGGTCATGGATTCGGGCACAGTTGGCTTGTATCTTAAAATCTCCCTGATTATGAAGAAGATCACGTTCAGAATGGTGCGTAGAAAGTTGTCATAATATAAGGATACTTGAAAAAAAGTTGAATTTAGCGAAGAAAGTTCATATTAATATAAATCACTGATTCTCAACTCACCATTTTGAGGAAATTGGGGATCTCCAACAATAGATCAGAGGTCGTATGACCTTGAGAGACATACTGTTCAACAAGCGCTGAAACCTGAAATCTGTTTGACAGAAGCTGTGCAACTACTGTAATGTATAGAAATTATATCTTGAAACTCTTTTTTGCTTTTTCAGGTGTGCTGTTGTCCTGATTTCTGATTTATGGTTGGCAGCACTCATAGTAGCATAGAGATTATCTGGCTGACGATTTTCTGGAAAGTGAGGAAAGTTTTCACCAAATGAATTAAACAGCCATATTTCAAAAATGTAATACTATTGAAAAGCGGTTTTTCAACTTTTGATTGCCGCCGCCCCCATTTATGCATCAACCTTGCATCGTGGATCCCCAAGATTTTCAACGCACCTCCCTGACTCCCAACATATAATTGAGTGAGATTTAAAGGTTCCCCAATAATCCTAAGACTCCCTCAACTACTTATATAGACTTTTTAACACTTTTTTTACCTTTAAAGGTAACAGTAAACATCTAATTAAAAATATTACGAAATACTAATTTCATATATATATATAAACAATGTTACTGTGTTAATTAAAATTTTAATGAAAAGAATGGAACTGCATGTCTTGTACAAGTGCTGTTAGATCCGGTGTAATACTTGAACTCTGTAGTCTCAATTCCGGTTCTATGCTTTACAAAGGAAAAACTGTACTTATTTTTAAGATAAAGAAGAGCTGCAAATGTTCTTAATAAATAAGTAGTTTGGAGAAGCCTCAGAACTTTCAGAGATTCCGTCGACAACTCGGCTATTTAGTTGCAAACAATAAAAAAACTGAATTAATACTGCTCATCGAAATACATGTTCTAATAGAGTTTTATCATCTGGGGCAATTTAGTGATGTAGTCTAGGGTGACAGATATTTCAATTTTTACACTAGGACTTTCAGAGTGTGTAAAAGAGGGAAATCTTAACATTAAATGAAAGAACTTCGCGGATCCCCTAGAAACACATCGGGGACCCTTGGGAATCCGCGGACCATAGTTTAAAAACCACTGCTATAGAGCATATTTAAGATGCTTTTGTGAGAAAAAGTATATCTTCACTCTCTCTCAAATCTGCCCAGGGTATGAAAATAGCTGGAGGAGAGAAACAGACTGCCAAAGAAACTCAGTAACTATTTCATTTTCAGGATTTTTTATTGTTTGCAAATTGCAAAACTTCAGAAGCAGACTATATTCCTACAAACTCATTTTTGTGTCACATTAAAAATTCCTTATCTCGTGGGCTATCTACATCGTTATGTACGTGTGGATTTTTAAGTTTTCGTTATTGCATTCCGCTTGCATCAAGTAAAACTTGTTTCTAATAGTACGGTATTTATAAGACCATCTGAGACGGTGAACGGTGCAAATGATAAAAATCACGTGAGACATTATTCCAGCAAGAAGCTTAAAAAATTACTGCAGATGAAGCATGTTATAGTATACGTCAAATTTATTAGAAGAATGCAATCGATTACATAACATGTTGTCAACGATAGCAACTATTCAGATCAGACATAGTGGGGACATCATTCAATCATCGAAAAAAATTCGCTCTTGATAAAGCCATAAAAAGCAGCTATCCTTAACCCAAATGGGCAAAAATTAGTCGAAGCCTTCAATGATTCCTCGACATCAATTAAAAGATTATTATAAAAGCGTACTGTTTCTTTAAAAAGTTTGACCTCTTGATTGTTCATCAACTTAGCAGATCAACGGAACCAACGAGTCTCTACTTGTATTTTTTTTAAGCATTCCCGGTTCAAAAATGATACATTCTAGAAACTATTTGTTCAAGGTACGATAAGAGAAGTACATACCGTAATACAAGGTATCTAGGGACTGAGTACCCGTTTTCTGAAATGCCTGTAAATATCTTGGAATGAGAACTTCATCCACAATGAAGGGTTTTTTGAGTGTGTTGTGAAATATGCGGAGAATAATCTATTGGGAGAAACAAGGGAATAATTCTTTACATCACGATAATGCGATCCCTCTTGTCAAAAAAAAAAATGGAGTTTATTTGTAAGTTTTTAATCTACCCTCCTTTTTCTCCGGATTAGGTATCTACTGACTGTTTCATGCGTTCATCAACTCTTTCAACCGATAATCCTAGGATTACCTTAATGATCTGATAATGGGCATGTAAGACTTTTTTTTTTCACTTCATATTTGCGTTTTCTTACCCCAACGTGGAAATAATCTCCTACCACAGAAAGAAATTAGGTTATATATTTTTATTTGCACTTATTCACCGTCACAAGAAAATGAGTATTAAATAGGTTATATATATCATATTAACTCGTGCATATGTTACCATAAAAGTGTGAAATCCATTTTTTCATAAAATAAGTAGGTATTTCATGAAATAACCAAACAAGTCAGTTAAAGAATATAAAATTATCGAATTCTACGTTTTAACTAGGTATTCTGTTGAATAACGATTCTCTATCGTTAAAGTATGAAATATCGCACTCGAAAGTTCTTCGAACTGATTCTAGCTACTTTTAGGAAGTTCTGTACCGCTTATAGCTACTTTGTGCAATGATGTGTGTGTGAGTAGTCTTCGTTCAGTTGCATTTAAACGTAGAATTTAGATTATGTATTTATGTTATAGCGTTTTACATTTTGGATTATTAACAAATATTTTTGCAACCTGTTTTCAAGCAATGATTTCTGCAGGAATGGGTAATTCTGCAGGACCTATAAATAAGAAAGATTTAACACAAGAGAGATTTGAATCTTTATTAAATCAGTGGGGGACAAAGAAAAACTTAATTGCAGAAGTAAAAAGGGCTAAAACAGCACAGAAATATTACCAAGTGACTATTGGTTACTCCAGAATTATGATATCTTTGAAGTTCAAGGAATGGAAAAGTTAATTAAGTCAGTAACAGATGCAAAACATATATTCTTTTTCTTTCCAATGTTAGTAAAATGAGCAAATATAAATTATATCTTCTGCTTTTCATTATTTTTCAATTTTTCATTCATGATAGGGATAAAATGTATTTTTCGAGAGATTTTAGCAATTTATGATCAGTTAATCTTTAAAATAACTTTGACATTGTTGTTTATTTTTTACTTTAAGGTATCAAACTACGTTCGGAACCGTGATTTTGCAAAAGCGTATAAATGGATAATATTTATGATATTTAGGGTTACTTAGATCAGAAAATGTACATAAAGTTGCTTTAAGAATAGTATTACAATAAAAAAATTATTTAAGTACACTATTTTGACAAAAAATGAACATAGAATGACCTATTTTCAAAATATTATCCTTTTGTGAAAAGAGCTTCTATTATAATAATATTTTGCCTGTATATAGCTCAGACCTCTATGCAGAGGCTCAACTAGAATTTTTGAAATACATAACATAGAAGTGGGTTTATCCATTTTTTACGACACATCAGAGGGGAGAAATTCTAAGAAAAAAAACCCGATAATTATTTCAAAGGGTTGTAACTCTGAAAATAATGTGAATTTTTCAAAAATCGTAGTTAAGCCTCTGTACAGAGGTCTGAGCTATATACAGGCAAAATATTATTATAATAGAAGCATTTCTGACAAAAGGAGAACATTTTGAAAAAAAGTTTATTCTAAGTAAATTTTTTGACGAAATATTACATTTAAGTAATTGTTTTTGTCAAAATGTCCTTAAAAAAATTTTATACATGTATTCTAATCTGTGACACTAAATATCACGAAAATTATCCATTTATGTGCTTTTTTAAAATCACGGTTCCGAACGTAGTCAGATACCTTAACGGTCTATCATTAGTTAATTCATAGAATAACTGGGAAAAGTATGAAGTATTTCATCTCTATTACATACTTTAACTGACTTCACCAATTGTTTCATGAAATACCTAGTTATTCCATGAAATAACTGAATTTTACACTTATACTTAACACATATACTTAATGTCACTGGAGATGAGATAGAAAATAACTGAAATTTTATCTTAAGTTATTTGACTACGTTCGGAACCGTGATTTTAAAAAAGCGCATAAATGGAAAATTTTCCTGATATTTAGTGTCACTTAGATTAGAATACATTTGTAAAATTGTTTCAAAGAAAATTATGACAAAAAAATTATTTAAATACAATATTTTGGCAAAAAATTAACTTAGAATAATCTTTTTTCAAAACGTTCTACTTTTATAAAAAAGAGTGCTTCTATATTAAAAATATTTTGTGTGTGTGCTTATATAAAGTAAAAACTTCTCCAGAGAGTCTGAACTAGATTTTTTGAAAAATTCACATTGTTTTCAGAGTTACTCTACCCATCAAAACAATTATCGGAGTTTTTTTTTTAATTTCTCCCATCTTTGTAGTAAAATATGGATAAATCCACTTCTAAGATGTATATTTCAAAAATTCCAGTTCGGCCTCTGTACAGAGATCTGATCTATGTACAGGCAAAATATTATTATAATAGAAGCATTTTTCATTAAAGGAGAATGTTTTGAAATTTGGTCATTCATTTGTCAAAATATTGTACTTAAATAATTTTTTATTGCAATATTATTCTTAAAAGAATTTTATACACGTTTTCTAGTCAAGTGACATTAAATATCATAAATATTATCCGTTTATACGCTTTTGCAAAATCACGGTTCCTTAAGGTATCCGACTACGTTCGGAATCTATGATCAAATGTTAGAAACCTCCTGCTATTATATAGAACATACACAAAAAATTGCAGTTAACTATTATCAAAACTTTTTGAGCAATCACTCTCCCCGTTTGAGCACTAAACACACACACTTTTCGAATCAAATGCATTTTAAAGTATGGCATCTTGCTTACAGTAGTGGCATGTGCCTTTATTAAAGCTCTTGCAGTTTTTTTTTTAGAGAATGAAAAATAATAAACTTGGTTTTTTTATAAAGCTAATAAGATGACCTATAAAATAAAATCATAAATAAATTGTGAATTTTCGGCAAAATTTACAATTTTAAGGTAGTCCGGTACCTTAAGTGGGCACGCTCACTCTGATCATTTCACTTCTCTGCATTTACGAAGCGATCACAGGTTTTTACAAGCGGCGAAGCACTCAGTAATACTTCTAAAATTAAAATAGATATTTTGTGCATTCTGTTACCTATTAGTATAGGATTTGTTACTTCATTTAGCATTAAATTATTTGAAAGAACTCTGAAAAATGTTATAAATACTGGAAATATATATGTAAGATGGGTTGATTCATAATGAATTTTTTTATATAAAGTGATAATAAATTAAGGGTAATATTAAACCCTTTTTTTAAATAAAGTTTTCCGGTTTAGGGATAGATTCGTATACATTAGACTTAAATTATCGTAGAAACACAAAAATAATCACACCTCTTTCGAACGTTTGTAGTATACATTAAAAAAAAACTAACTTCGCAAATTCTTTCAAGACTTACTCCCAATTTCAAAGTTCAAAAACATTTCAAATTTAATATAAAGCCTTAAATTGATATTTGTACCGATTTTTCTAGTTAAATATAATTTTACTCAACCTATGGCAAAACAAACAATAAAATCCTCATAATATGAAAATCTCAATGTATTTTAGAAAGTAACTACATTCACAGTAAAAGTATTAGAACTATATGTAAGCGAAATATAAAAAAAATTGCTTCAAGGGATTTTCGAAAAAAAAAATAAACATTAATTCAATTTAAACTTAAAGTGGTAGATTAATTAATTCTTCTGTAAACGCGTCCAATAAATATAAAATTTATCCATTAATTCACTTCATTTTGCACTTTAGGAACATTTGTTAAATTTATTATATGTGTATATACTTACTATGAATTTAAATATGTACATGCACGCAATAAATCACTTTTTTCGAAGAGAAAATACTTAATTAATAATTGAACATATTGATACTATTAATATTCACCACAATACTACGTGATACATTAACAAGTTTCTATAAATATCATGTAAAATCATTGTATCCTCGGAATTTATTCCTATCTTCGATGTTTTACACATTTTTTCAAAAAAAAAAAACGTTATTATTTTTATAAAAATCAATTATTTTTAATGATATTTCATGGTTCTAATTTGTGTAATGAGATATCCCTTTTACTATTTCATTTCTCATTTCCTTAATGTTTCAAATTTCCATACTTAATACTGCCCTAAAAATAACAGATAGCAACATTGTTATACTTTTAACGATAGTCATTAAAATAAACTTCTTTAAATTCACAGAATGATTCCATCGAATATAATTAGACTTTAGTTCCTAGTAAACTTGTTAAAATCGCAGCATAATCAAGTATAACTAGAAGCAAAAATTTGACATGAACATTCCCAGTGACTTCAGCTCCCTTCTAAACAGTAATAAATATTCTTTCTTTTTTAGATTCTTTTCATTAAACACAACCATTATACCTTCCATTAAGCCTCATCCTTTTCCCTTACACCTCCTCAAAAAAAAAAGAAAAGAGAAGGGAAGGTCTTTTGAAAAACGTTCTGGGCCTGCATTTAGAAATTTCATAAAGCTCACGCTTTAGGCAAAAAGAAGGTAGAACAAAAGAGAAATGTGATACTCTTGTAAATAGCCACCACATACTGATAAAAAGCTTCTCTCACACGCTCCAAGTAATTTTAACCAGTGCTTCTTTTAATGGAGCTGTATCCACTCCATAAGTCATAGAGTTTTAAAAAAAAATTGGAAGGAAAAACCTGCTTTTGGTTGCTTGGCCATTTTGTGCTGCAAACTATTAGGCCATTTTCTCTGGCTAATTACTTTTTTAGCTTTTGCGGTTGTTTAAAAAGAACTTGATGGTTATTTTTTTTAAAAAAAGAGAAATGGTTCTGAATGTTAGGGGGTGTTCTCGCGTGACTTTTTGACCAACACCTTCATTAAGTGATTTAGAGAATGGTATGAAACTAGTTAGAGTAAGTATACTTTTCTAAATTTTGAGGTATAAGTTCAGGTTATGGTTATTTAAGAATAAAATTTTTATTTTTAGTTATGAATTACAATACCGGAAGAAATTAATGAAATCAAGAATTCAATACATCAATAGCATTATTAGAGAATATGTTAAGGAATCCGACTACGTCCAGAACCGTGATTTTAAAAAAGGCATAAATGGATAATTTTCATGATATTTAGTGTCACTTAGATTAGAATATATGTATAAAATTGTTTTAAGGACAATTTGACAAAAAATATTATTTAAATACAATATTTCGGCAAAAAATTAACTTAGAATAGCCTTTCTTTAAAATGTTCTCCTTTTGTGAAAAATGCTTCTATTATAATACTATTTTGCCTGTATATAGCTCAGACCTCTGTACAGAAGCTCAACTATGATTTTTGAAAAATTCCATTATTTTCAGACTTACAACTAATTGAAATAATTATCCGCCTTTTTTTAAAAAAAATTTCTCCCCTCTGTTGTCGTAAAACATGGATAAACTCACTTCTAAGTTATATATTTCAAACATTCTAGTTTAGTCTCTGTACAGAGGTCTGAGGTATATACAGGCAAAATATTATTATAATAGAAGCATTTTCATAAAAGGAGAATATTTTGAAAAGGGGTCATTCTATGTTCATTTTTTGTCAAAATATTGTGCTTAAATATTTTTTTTATTGTAATACTATTTTTAAAACAATTTTACGTACATTTTCTAATTTAAGTGGCACTGAATATCATAAATATTATCCATTTATACGCTTTTGCAAAATCACGGTTTCGAACGTAGTCGGATACCTTAAATGAACTTCATTCTAAGAGTTTTTAAAAGAGTATTTAAAAATGTTTTGCATTGCATATACATTAGATAAAGCAGGTGAATAATACGCTTTTGTATTATCGCATTTTGACTGAAATTATGATTGTGATCTAATTAATCATTAAAGAACTAAGATATGAAAAATTTATTTAACCCCTCCATTGTCAAGCAAATTTAGAGCGTCTTTCCCTGTGTGCCAAGATTTTCACAAAGTCTTATAATATTAAAAAATTCTTATAATGGATCTTATTGAATTATTCTCATAATAGGATTTATAAAAATTTAAAATTAAGAAAAAAACAGTGCGAAGTAACTTATGGCCATTGATTATTTTTTTTGTTCGGTATGTCGCTTACAAAATATATCATGTTGTTTTGTTTTGGTTTTCGAATTAAATTACATTTACAAAGTAGTTTTTTTTTTTTCATTTTATTTGATTTTACAAAATTATCTCTGAACTTCATCTGTCGACAGTCGATAATACAGATGTGAAATGCAATAATAAAGCAAAAACGACGCAGAGAAAGGTATATTTGTCAAATATGGTCACCAAGCCAGCTTTCTATATTGACTCTTTATATACATCTACAACAGTAATACAAATATTTTAATTTTAGTTATATATATATATATATATACAGTAGCGCACACATAGGGGTTTCCCCGGGTCCGGACCTTGATTTTTTTTCGATTGATTTTAATCCTATGTACATAGTACATAAAATTAAATTAAGCACTTATTATTAATACTTAATTTTATTAATTAGTGATAATTATTTATTTACTAATTAACTTTTTTATTTTATTTTGTTCCCGAAAATCGGTAAAATTCAAAGAATATGTTAAGTGGCGTATTGGAGCATGATACGTGAATGGTGGTCTTTCGCTCCCGGCCCCCCCCCCCCCCTTCCTTGAAAAATTCCTGTGTGTGCTACTGTATATACATATTATAATCGAATCATCTATTTATTTTGATAACAAAAATGGACGTTCAGTGCATTTTTTATATTACATAAAATTTTCTGTCATTCTCTCAAATAATTCTAAACTCAAGTAACTATATACTTATTTCGTGACCAATTGAAATCAGTCTGAGCTTGTAGCTCAAACTGCGAAATTTCACGTATTAGACAGTCTTGGTAGATACACTTATTACGATATATCTTGTAGTTGGCGGTGAATGGTTAATACAGATTTCGTTGGTCTGTGGTTTTCCGTAATAAATTCTGAAACAATTATTTTGTGCGATAAAGAGAGTTTGAATTATTTGAAATAAAGAACCTCTTGATGGCCCAGAAAACGAAATAAAGAGCAGTCATTCTATTTAACCCGCGGTCACTCGAGGCTGTTTTTCTACCGTCGTTACTCGCGGGGTGTAGAGAACACCCCAAACTTTTAACACGTTTATTTAATTATGAAAATAAAATTAAGTCATTATGATACATATTTATAAAGTGCAAGATGTTTTTTGTATTATACAAATAAAATTATTAAATTTATTGCATACAAATGAGACTAACATTAATTTAAGTTAAACATAAAAAATTTTCATTTTAAAACACATAATTTTATATTTTTTCATAAACCAGTATATATAAAACGTATATGCCAGTAATTAATATACTTTATAATTAATGAGATAATGATAGAAAGTAGAAAAATAATATTTTAATCATTTTCCAAACATTCAGAGCAGGCTGTATACAAATGCTCAACTTCTCGTGGGAGTTCTCAGCCCCCCAGATAAACGTTTGAAGGTCATTGCATTCCAATCGTTCGAGAAGGAGGGATTGCATCAGGCCTGAAGGTTCAATGACCTAAAATGTGCAGCTACAGAAAAAATCGTGGTTCTGAGCATTCTTTTTAGAATCCTGGAAGGATTTTCTTGTTTCTGGGGTGTACCGAACACCCCGCGTGAGTGATTGTGGGTTAAATTCAAATTTATTCTCAATGTTTTATAAGAACATAATAAGTGTCAATACTCTATTACAGTAGAGTCCAGGAAACTCGGTTTTATGGGAACAGGAGAGTGTCCGAGTTTGTGAAGACGTTGGGTGATCGAGAATGGGATTAAAAAAAGAATAAGTACGAGTGTTTCTGCAGAAAATATTGTATTGCACTTGTATGTATTGTTTACTTGAAACGGCAAAAGAAAATAAACTACCCAAATACCCTTAAGCAAAGGAAAAGTACATACTTTATGAAGACATTAAGCATTTACTACACGAGTATGAGAATTAATGAATACGTAGTATACAGCAATTTATCTAATCAGACACACCTCAGAAAAATACAGGGTTATTCAGAAATGAATGACCCGATTACAAAACTTAGTAATTCCCAGATGAATAAACAGAGAATGATCCTTAATATGTCATTGTAAAGATAAAATATGAAATTTTGAATTTGTAACATTATTTTTGTCAAATAGGTGGCAGCAATGTTGTAATTGGGAACAGAGTTAGAAATGGCGTCGTAGCGGGGGAAGACATTTTGTGTGTGCTATTGTCTGCAAAAAGTCTGTCAGTAATCACAGTTCAGTGTGAATTCCGGAAAAAGTACCATAAAAAGGCACCGACATCTAAGAGTATCAGAAGATGGTATAAACAGATCCATGAAACTGGATGTCTGTGTAAAGGCAAAAGTCCAGGTTCACAATGATATTATATGGGTGACTAAAGGAATTCGCATAGAACATTTGTGAAAACAAATTTTACTTCACGTCAAAAAACGTTGCGTACGAAAAAAATTTCATATTTTATCTTTATAA
This sequence comes from Trichonephila inaurata madagascariensis, assembly GCA_019973955.1. Classification (NCBI taxonomy): domain Eukaryota; kingdom Metazoa; phylum Arthropoda; class Arachnida; order Araneae; family Nephilidae; genus Trichonephila; species Trichonephila inaurata. The sequence continues at coordinate 52,084 of BMAV01015958.1, forward strand.
TTACACTTTAATTATAAGTTCATGTTTATGAATCTGGGAATTATTAAAGCTGTAATCGGGCCCTTCATTTTTGATAACCCTGTACTTTATTTAAAAAAAATTAAGTAGCCGACTTTGCAAAATCTAGATATTTTTTTAAAAAAATTACGTTATGTCCTGTGGATTCTGTAACTTGCTGCGTCATCATAAACTCGACGAAGGAACATTAAGTCCATAACCGGTGCACCTTATTGTTGGAAATATTGAAGAACGATTCCAATATCCTTTAATCCCTCTTTGTGTGATATCTTAGAAGTTAGTACAATGTCCTCTGAGCGACATTCAATATTTTCTGGCATTTTTTTCATTAACCGTGACAGCAGCAATAAGTTCTGCATTGACCGAGTTATCCGGACTACCGGGTTACCGAGTGCCGTGTTTTTGGGACTCTAGTGTTTTTACTTTCTTACTTTTAATCTCAGGCGATGCTCATCTAATACGATTTTTAGTTAAAAAAAAAATTGAATTTATATCGATTTTAATACTTTATCTCCCGACTCGTACTTATAAGTACCACTCAATTTAAAATTACATAGAATAACCATTTTTACGAATTCTCTGACGATACTTTGCAGGAATATTCTTTAAAATCCACTCTTCCAAGATATATGGCAGCACGGATTCTATGATGAGTATTTTATTGGGGAAGGTAAATAGTTTTATAGCAGAAATTGCGTTTTCAGCGGATTGCAAAGATTGTCATTTTTGTTCCGAAAAAATAGTTAATGTCAAAAGATAAGTGTCTTATTTTTTTATATGTTAATTATATAAGACCTTAGAAAATGATCTAACTATTTATTTTAAGTGAACAGTATATGTAATTAATTTTACAGTCGAATATCTTTATTTAATTAATTGGCTCTAACGGATTAAATTTCCCGAAGTTGAGTATTTTGTTTATGTATATCCCTTAATTTTCAATGCGGTGATTAAAAAAAAATATTTCATGAAAAAAACTGCAGTAAATCATAATGTGGTAGATAAAGGGTTAAACTATGACGACTTGAAAGCAAACTGATCCGAAGCAAAAATATTTGAAAAAGTATTGTGCATTAAAAAAGAATAGCCATTACTATTTTCAATTAACCCCTTAAGTGCCTCTGGCGTATATATCCGTCTCGCTCAAACCATGCGTTATGTGCCCCAGACGTATATATCCGTCCTTCCGTAATACGAATCTTTTCTTTGCTCAGCTATCAGTAAAACTATTGCGAAGTCTTTGGAATGCAATAAAATGAGCTTGATAGCGTTTGCGAAAAATGTACTTATTTTAGAGAAAAATTTGCTATTTTGTGTTTTTTCTTTCGCCCCAACACACATTTCATACGCTCGTCTATGTGAAAAACGATGGCCCTGGGAACGAATCCCGTAACTTTTAATCGGCAATTAAAGGGGCAAGAGAAAAATTCTACATTCGAACGAATTGTAGCTGAAAAGAATAGTTACATAACAACAAATTTTCAAAAAATATTTAAGGAATTAAAGTACAACTAATAAAAATGTACTAATGGATTTATTAATGTTAATAGATTCTCTTCAGCGGTCTTTATTTTTTTTTATATATTGACAGAATCATATTTGAAATTACTCATGTATTAATAGTCCATTGTATTAAATGTATTTAGTTCAAAAAATAAATGGTTTGTTTCTGATTACTTAACAATGAATATTAAAAAAAATAACTTAACAATTCTAAAATAAATCTAAAGACATTTTGATGCATTGAAATTCTTTTCGAATTTCATTCACGAAACAGGAAAGAAACATATAATGGTTAAAAATCATCCATGAAAAAAATGTATTATTTTTTGATGATTAAAATATCTTATTACTTTTAAATGATCTTATTTTGAAAGGAAATTTTTTTTTCACTTCATTTTTTGATTATAAAATCAATTATTTCTTTTACATAACATTTAAAGTTAAAAACAACAGAGTTTCTTTTTTTAGTATTTTTACTTCCGTTATTTTTTAAATTTCTTTTACTATTGTTTATCGCAGAATAAAAGACAATGTCTGGAATAATGATTAAAATTAAAGTAATGAACCTTTAAGGAAGACATATTGAAAAGATTTTTCAAATATAATGATCTCTGTATTAACTGATTCCGGATCTCTTTTTTTTTTTGTTTGATTTCATTTTAATTATTCGCAATTTCGAAAGTAATTTCTAAATTCTGGAATCACATCATTAATTGGAAGTGAAAATTTTACTGAGGGCTGAATGGTTCTCGCTAAAACAACACATCAATTAAGCCAATATTTTTTTTTCTTCTCAAGAACTGCTGGATCTGCCTCATTTGTTCCTTGCAAGCTCTATTTCTGTTAAGAAAAATCATAAAGAAAATCACATTTTCTGCATTTCTAAAAAAATTTACTAGCAAAATATTTTTTGTGAAAATAAGGATGCAATTTGCGTAGCTAAAATTTTTCGAACTCTGACTTTATTTCTAAAATTCTTTAATTGATATATATATTGCTTTTTTATCCTTCTTGTCCTGAATAAACTTATCATTTACAAAGGGAAAAGAATAACATTTATATTCCGTCGTTCCGTATATAAAGTATGCAGTAATTCTGAGTACTAAAATAGCAAGAGAAAAATCATTGTAATTTTTATGAAATTTTTTAAAAATTTCTAATGAGCTGTGGATTGGTGTTTTACCATTGCAAACCTACTACATTCCCCGGAAGCTGGTATCTCTTTTTATTGGGGCACACTTTAGGTGGATACCAATGACCGTAATTAATTTTGACACCCAGTTTCTTCCCTAGAGGGAGGCACCTGAGCTCTGATGTGAACCTACACTAGGGTTTAATTTTGCCGAGAGCACCCAAGCCAAACAGACTCTCAAAGGATCTTTTACATGCCGTATAATCATCGTACGACATGGCTGCTGTCGATTTTTTGCATCATGAAATTCCATTGACTTGGGCAGGGGTCGAACCCGCAACCTTGAGTGCAGAAGAGGCCAGCGACAAACCAACCACCCCCACAGCTGTAACTGCCGGCATGAAACTTTAAAAGGGAAGTTAAATTTCCTTGAAAATTTCGTTATGTTTTGTGGAAATTCTAATTATGTGTCATTTACTATTTATTTATTTACAAAGTGACAGCAAAACAGGTTAAGTTAAACAGGTCTCTTAAGTTAAGCGATAGAGACCATTCTGAGCTACTTAAATTAAACTGGAGCTGTAATTATTATTTTTTTTTATTTTGATAACTTAAAATTGATGCTGTAATTTTAAAGCTATATTTTCTACAATTTTAAAAGTAATTAAATTGTATTGACCAAGGTATTTTTTTTATTTTATTTATTTATTTATTTTATTTTATTTTTTGCATTAAGTTTTTAATTAGTCATGGTATGATTTACATAAAAAAATATAACTTAATGATTATCAAAATAAATTTTTGTTGCCCCCAATGTATATGTATTAGGTAAAGCAGATTTTGTACTTAATTACATAAAAAGGTAACCATTTAATTTCTAAAGAAAAAAAAAGGTTAATGAAGTGATTTTAAAATGCTATTCCTCCTACAAAAATTTACATACGTGCATGAAATTTGATTTACAAGGACATCAAACTATGTATAAAAAAAGTTGGTATGGTTTTGGGGATAACATGATTGAGTATTCGTACAATACTTCTTTTTGTGATGTTTATTGAAAATTCCTCAAAATAATGTATAAATTCCAAATTCAATTATTTCTTAAAAAATAATTATTTCTTTGATTCAAAAATGCATACAAAATTTTATTACATGTATTATTAGCAGTAGTTAGAAAAAAATATTAAAGCATTTGGCACTACAAAAAAATTCTTTAGCAATTTAAATGAAGACAAACTAGTTATTTCTTTTTTCTGAGATAAATCAGTTTAAATTTTTGATTTGACATTGGGATGTGAATAAAAACGAACGTAGAAGCCATCATAACTCTGCGTTTTTTAGAGCTTTCAAATTTTGTGGGTTTACAGAAAAGTATATAAAGTATAATTCAGGCCAAAAAAATTACATTTGATGTTTTTATTGATTTTTTTCAATTGAATCGCGCGCACTGTGCTCCTTAACGTTCTTATCTAGTTGAATTTAATCTTTTTTCCGCTGAAAATCTTTAACAATATCTCATGTTATATCTTGCACGAGAAAGCGTTTCTATTTCTTGCAAATTTATTTCTTTTTTAATGCTCTTAATCTACATTGTCATAAATCTCCTATATCACACTCGAGTGGAAAATATATGTATATATAACTAATCGTAACTCTTATATATAAAAGATACAACAGAAGTTTAAGCACATATTATAAATATATAACAATTCTTATTAGTTTTATGATAAAGATCATGCTAGTAAATTTAAGCTTTCACAATGTGCTTTAAATTTTAAATAAACACACCTATCTGATTAAACTCGTAGAAAATCTGATGTTGTTTTATTGTTAATTTCTGAATCAAGTCATTTATTCTCTCGTAAAATGTATAACATGTACTCGTAAACGCCACGCGTTTGTCCAATTATTCCAAAAATATGTTGCAAAGGAAAGCTGTTCAAAAAATCTTTTTAAAATGAATAAATTATGACATTTTCTCTATATAAAATAGGATGCTTACGTATTATACCGTCGTCCAATTTCATCAAATTAAAAGACTTTACCGAATGCCATGATATACAGCCAATAGTGAAATCCGTTCCCACTCACGTTTAAACGCACACACAAAAATGACAAAAAAAAAAAAGAAAGACAGCATTTGGTGACATTTTTTTAACTAGCAACGTTTTTTGCCTTGTTGGAATTGGTCGATGGTATAATACGTAGATGTCTGAAATAGAAATATATATATATAATATGAAATAGAAGTGAAAAAAATTGCATAAGGTCTTAGGATAATTTATATTAATTCACTTTACCAAATACATGGTAATGAAAAAAATACCTAATAACAAACAATAAAATTAATAGCAAATATAAATTAATTAAATAAAGACAAGGTACAAGAAGCATAAAACATAGGAAGTGTAAAGAGACAAATTTCCGTGTTTCTATTATTTCTTAACGGTGTATGTATATAAAGAATATCGTATAATTAATAAGGGTTTCTTAAAATTAAAGTCATATTGTGACCTTTAAATATATATTCTGATTTCTTTTCAATCCCTGATCAAGAAGAATGTGAATTAAGAAAAATATTTTCTCTCTACCAAAAAGGAAATGTCCAAAAGATAAAATAAAAGTGTCACAAGTGTGTACGATTATATTAAAAAATTAATCCAACCCCAAACTGCACCGCCCATTCGGTACAGTGGTTAATGACGCTGACTGCTGCGTGAATCCCGGGTAAGGCATGAATGTTTGTGTTGTAATCCTTCTCTTTTTTGAGATGTGTGCTTCACGTTTACTTCTATGAAAGCCCCCATGTGATACTATGTGGTGCACGAGGTTATAAATGTTTCAATAATAATAAAAAAAACTGCATTAACTGAATATTATAACAAAAATGATACTATAAAAAATATATATGTAGTATAAAATAAAACATTAATACACACACAAGATATGTATTTAACACTACAACAATATAGTAAATATGCTCGTAATAGATTTATTGAATCAATCACAAGGAGACTAGGTAAAAATACAACAAGTTTGTAAGGTAAACATTACGAACAGTGATATCATCGTATTCTATTTTAATTGCAATTTTATACGATAAATTTTTCTTAGGAAAGCCCATCCTTCTAGATATAAAACCCATTTTGTGTGATATGCAAAAACAGGCAATCCTAAAATTAACAAGGGGAAATCGTTACATTTTTTAAAAATAATTAAATTTGAGACTGTCTGGGACAAATGGCAAAAAAGGCCCGAACACACCTCGAAACATGTTTTCTTATAAAACAATGTCATTACATGATATTGTTTTGAAAGTTCTCATGTTAAATTCAAGGTTGTGTGAGAGGCACTTAAAAAGCATGTTTCTAGCGGGCTAAAACAAAAACAAAACATAGAAACATTCATTGAAACTGAAATAACAACTTTTCATCTTTATCTGAACATACGTACCACCACAAGTGGAACATAGATCTTGTCATACATAAGATCAAGTCCACCAACCCTTTTTAAGTGGCCCGGTCATGACCAATTTCTTTGAGAAATTCTTTTATATAAGACAATGTAATAAAAATTTGGTGGGAAATTCTGTGACACAAGAAATCAAATATATACATTTTGCTTTTTTGCTGCCGATGTCGTACGGCTGCGAATTGATATTCTTTTTCTATTTGTAATGGTTATGGTTAGTGATAACAGTCGATTAGCGACAATTTTATGGATGGAACTAATTTTGTGAACAACGTTTCATACCTTGCAAGCGAAAAATATTCGAATGACTTGGAGGTTAACCGTTTTGTAGTGAAAAACAAACATGGATCAGTACTTGTCTGATTTGTCACGAAAGTGCTGTATTTAAAAGCAGGAATAATTTAATGACATTTTTCCTCTTTCAAGAGGTGATAAACAGGCTTTATTAAACATTCTTTTTAACAGCAACAAAGTGTTTTGTCAGCGGTAATCTCACAGTAGTAACAAAGGTATCCTCCTAATAAGTGTTATATTATTGATAATCATATGAAACTATTTACTAATGCAAAAATTGGGAAGGAGTGTTTCTTAAATTCTTTTAATTTAGTGTTAGTGACAAAAATAAAAAATATAAGAAAATAATAATTAAAACAAGCAAAACAGGAGTTTTAATATTTTTATCAATTCTACATATTTTTAATTTTTAATGTTATCTTGTGCGGCTCGTGTGAAATGGCTGACATATATATGCGTCCCAGCAGAAAAAAAATTGAGTACCCCCGGTTTGCACTCTTACGTAATAGAAGTATGACACTCTGATTAGAGCCAGTGTATGACGGCCGTCTACTCTGGAAACTTGCTGACCAGGGAGGAATGACTTGAAGTACAATAAAAGAGGAAATAAAGACTCTTAAGTCAAACACTTCCCTGCAGTTAGATCAGGAGTGTCCAACTCAAATGATCTTGCGGGCCACTTCGAAAAAACATTATAAACTCGCGGGCCGCACATAAAAATATGTACCTTTATATCAGATTTGGAAACAAAAAAACATTTATTGGAGTGAAAATTTAAAACAGAATGAATTATTATTGTTTTCATTATTTTTCATTTATACAGATATAGATGCTCACATAATATAATGTTTATATAATATAATAATGCAATGATCAAATAATGTGTAAAATATTACAGTTGCCGTTTTCTTGAAAATTACGGTGTTTCCATTGAATTGATCTTTCGTTAATCATTGTTGAAATTTGATAGTGCTGTCATTTGCAAACGATTAAGTATACATTGTTTTTTATCTTAACCGTCCTGAATGTTGTTTTTTTTTAACTTTAAAAAACATCTCTGGCTGCCTCTTGCTCTTTGGGCATTCCAAACAGAAAAGGAGGAGAAACGAAAGTCGCACACACACAGAGAATCATGTACCATTCATAGTAAAGGATAGGCATAATGTAATTCGAAATTTATTAAAAAAAGTAATTTACTATAGTTAAGTCAAAAGTAGCTGTTTGATAAAATATAAATCTATTTTAATCTCTAAAGGACATTTCTATTATCAAAAAGGATTTATTTTAAAACAAGAACAGTAACAGGCAAATATACATTGTATAGATATATATATTTTTTTATAAATTTCCCCTGAAATAAATTTCAAAATGAAAAACTTTAAAAATCTGATATTTAAAAATTTTTTAAAATGAGTCGGTGGGCCGCAACTTACGTACTAGTGGGCTGCGTGTTGGACAGCCCTCAGTTAGATCACGGATATTCCGCCTACCGTTGGGAAATCTGTAACATCATCTTTTTAAAACAAGGTAAATCATCTCGTAGTCGTTGAGAGAAAGAATACGATTTGATACATTTGGCTACCACAATGACATTAATACAAGAGATCGTAAATTGCCAATTAGTATATACAATAGGTACACCTAGAATCAATCTGGCATGAGTATTTGCCATTTTCATGGTATCGTCTACCATCTGTTGGAGTTGGCCTTGTGGGATACTTACTTTCTCAACGGCCTTCGTAATACATGTGTTCATTTATAATGCTGCGTCTTTAAATTTAGAAACAAACCGTAAGCGTACAATTTTTCACTAGTTTAAAAGTTGTAAAGTTCAAAACCTTTTCAATAATCTAGAAAATGAATCGAAGTATAAAACACATTTTACATCAAAAATCTAGTGGACACATACGTATAATTAGATACAGTAAAATGCGATTTTCTTTAATGAATAGATAAGTCTGAATGTAATATTAATATTACAGCGAGGCTTTTTGAATTTTGATTCTATTTTTTACAATTAAGCGAAGATAAGTTTAAATTACATAATTTACATTCTTTAAACAGATATAAGTATAGATAGAGTGAAACATTTTCAACCCGAAAACTAACTTGAGTTATTTGCAGCGAAAATTACCCCACAGTAAAACGTAAAAAAGAAATATGTGATTAGATCGTTGTTAAATATATATATATATAATGTCGCAATCGCTATAATGCGGAGAAAAGTTAACTACACGATAAAAGAGCTGCAAATACTCGTAGAGCGATGAATAATGATGAGTACTCATCTAAAAAAAGATACTCTTCATGAGTTTCGAATCACTGAAGCACACGAATCAGGGATTCAGGGATACTTGACAAAATGTAAAATTCATCTTCATGTGAATTAAAGCAGAAACTCTGATAGTCATACACACATTATTCGGATTTAAATTTCATTTCTTTAAAACCTACATGACGTTTATGAATATTTGTATTTTTATGACAGTGCATTCATAGACTTAAAAGGTAGAATATTCAAAATTCTACTTATTTTTGGAGGGAAGATAAATAAATTGAGTGGTATACGCATTCTACGTCTTACAAAATTATAGTTCATAAATTTAAATATCTATATAGATAGTTAGTTGAATTTCAACTATACGAAATGAAATGCTTTCAACGAGCATAATGTGCATTAGTTTAATTCAGCGTTTCTCAAACTGTGGGCCGCAACCCCCTTGAGGGGCGTGATAACTCTACAAGAGGGGCGCGAGTATATTGAAAAGTTGAAACTAAAGATTATTCAAAACATTATTAATTTAATGAAAGTAAGCAAACAAAATATTTTCTAAAATATAAAATACACATTTACACTGATATAATACACTTATAAATGTATTAGTACTGCATGCTATATTTTACAATTACTTTAGAGTTATTATTAATTATTTAAATTCTGTACTGCGCAATGTATTTTAATATTAATTTAACAATACTAAGAACAAGTTTGATAATTACCAGTGACCCCATTGGCTTGTATTAACACTAATCTTGATGATTTGTACGGTTTATAATTAATTCCTTAACTGCCGATTAAAAGTTACGCGGTTCGGTCCACAATGCCGCGGTTTTCCATGTAAACTCATGAATTTTGATATTTTTTGGGAGGGGGGGGGGAAAAAAGTTATAAATAAGCAAAATCCTCTGAAAAAAGTAAATCCTTTGCAAAGAGAGAGAGAGACTGTCAAGGTCCCTTTATTGTATTCCAAAGCCTTAGGAACAATTTTATGGATAGCAGTGCACAGAAAAGATCGTACTTCGGAAAGACGTATATATACGACCAGAAGATTAATGCTTTGGCTGGGCGAGACGTTTATATACGTTGGTAGCACATAAGAGGTTAAAGCCATACTGTAGCTTTAGTGTAAAAGTATAATATTATTGAATTCAATACAATGTTATTGTATGGAAGGGGGCACGATGAAAATGATGATTGAATATTGGGTCGCGAGTATTGAAAGTTTGAGAAGCACTGGTTTAATTTTTAGCCAAGATCATGAGGCATATAAAGTAAGTGCCATATATTTACGCATATAAGCTGAGAATTTTGGAACTTTAAAGTTACAAGAAAGGAGGTCGGCTTATATAAGGATATACGGATACTAACTATTTTATATACACAGATTCACCAAGTTCGAAAAAAACCGTAGTTTAGGTAAAATGAATTCTTTAATATTTTCCGTTAGCCATGTACAAGTCGTTTTTACCATTTAACTTTCTGGGTGTTTTAAATAAAACTTTTATTGATACAAGAAGAAGAAGAAAATGACCTAAGTCCTTTAATGCTAGTATCAGCTTCCGAGTTTCCAAATAATTCGTAAGACTCACGTTCACTTATTGGAATACCTGAAACTATAGTTTCAATATACGAATTTCTCTTCACATTCATTTCCCAAACAAAGAAACGCGCAGAAAAAAATACTCAGATAAGAAGTGCTCAAAATAAAAGAAAATGAAATAGAAAAAAAAAGTGTGTTTGCTTCAGTCACCAGAAATAAGATTATCCTCGTTGGGGTTTGGTGTTTTACTTTCCAACAATTAGATTGCAAAATATTCTTCCTGTTCCTGCTTTTTAACCTTCATATCAGCATGTCTGAAAATCACAGGAATTGATGCACGTCTTTGAACTTTTGATAAATTTTTGAAGAAAAAATGCCCCCGCGGTTTATATTCTAAAATATACCTTGTGTGCATGTGCGTGCGTGACACCCTTCCAAAGAACACTTGCACATATAGAAACTACACCCTATGTAGAAACTTTATATTCATTTAAGGTATTCGACTACGTTAGGAACCGTGATTTGGCAAAAGCGTATAAATGGATAATATTTATGACATTTAGAGTCACTTGGATTAGAAAATGTATATAAAATTGTTTTAAGAATAGTATTACAATAAAAAACTATTTAAAAAAAAAATTTTGACAAAAAAAATGAACATCGAATGACCCATTTACAAAATAGTCTCCTTTTGTGAAAAACGCTTCTATTATTATAATATTTTACCTGTATATAGCTCAAAACTCTGTACAGAGGTTCAACTAGAATTTTTGAAATATTTAACTTAGAAGTGGATTTATCCATGTTTTACGACAACAGAGGGGAGGAATTTTAATAAAAAAACGCCATTTGTGAAAGAACATTTTGGAGGAACAGGAGAACATTTAGAAAAAAGATTATTCTAAGTTAATTTTTGGAGGAAATATTATATTTAAATAAATTTTTTTTTGTCAAAATGTCCTTAAAATAATTTTATAAATGTATTCTAATCTAAGTGACACTAAGTATCATGAAAATTATCCATTTATGCGCTTTTTTAACATCACGGTTCTGAACGTAGTAACGGATACTTTAAATTTAATATATTGAACGCATCATTCTTCTAACTCTAGTTTTTTAAATAATCATGGTATGGAATACTTATATTGGGTATGCAGTTTGGAATTTTCTAGCTAGAAATTAAGAACTTTTCGCCACAAGGCTTTTTAGAACATTTATTTTTTAAAGGAAATTGTTATTTCAGTTTCTTTGGTTACCGATATAGTGTAGATAATTTATGTTACTTGAAACAAATGTACTTCTAATGGTTCACAATCCTCATTAATATACCAATCTTGTCTGTAATTTTGATAAAAATTTGTGAAATTTAAAAAATGGAATAATACATATTTTTAATTATTTTTTAACGACTATAAATAAATCACAAAATGAAACATCTTGGTATGTTGAGTTTATTTAATTAAAGTATTCTGCCAGAGTTAAGATGAAAAATTAATGAGAATTGAGCATGAAATTAAGTATCTTTTTTTACTTCCTGATGCTATTCAGAAAAGGATTTATTTTGATTTGGTATATTTTTCCTGGGCAGTTTTATTCGAAAATATTAATAGGGCCACTAAAGACCCACCGGAGTGTAGAGGAGATATACGTTAATCTGTGGAGACAAAATGTCCTCCCGTTGGTGTGGTAGTTAGGAGAGGGAGTGCCATCTTACGTGTCATAATCGTCCTTTAAAAATGAAAATGAATTCCGTATCATTTTAAATGAAAAACCATAACATAAGTAAAACCTAAAAAAATATGTTGCATACATTATTATTCATAGGAATTGTATTAATACTTATCTGTAATAGCTAGAAAAAGGATTTATTAATCTTCGAGGCCCATGATTGAGCCAACAATTCTGTCCGTCTTAGTAAATAATCAATATTTTCCATTTTTTTTTTTTTTTTTTAAAGGTTTAATGGTATCTCAACATTCTTTTAGCATTTTTTGTTTAAATATAGCTGATAATCGAAAATTTTGACTATTATTTAGATAATGATATACAATATGAGAGAGATAAATAACAAAGTGCATTTATATATTGTGTTTTCGAATTAATTAAAGAACATATAATCTTCACATTATTGGGTTTTTCCCTTATAAAGCTATATCACTATACCGATTCATAAAATTCAAGAGTTAAAAATATAATTATAAGAATTTTTTCTTCATATTTAGATCAGTTCCAAGTGTGAAAAAAATCATGTCAAAACTAAACGTTTAAAAATAAGAACAAATCATCAAACAAATAACTTTTGACAGATTTTCAACACATATTATAACTCTCGATGGAGTTCAAAGCCCTACGCTATTATGATAAACCTTTGGTGTATAGTAATCACACATATAATACGGCTGCGAGATTTACTCTAATATAGAGCAATATTGTCACCACATTCCAAACACATTTAAGCACTCACTTTGAATTACGTGTTGACCACAATGATCAGTGCTCACTAGCAAATATATTACTATCAACTGATTGAACATTCCTGTACCGCTGATTGTAGAGACGCACGTTACACTGAGTTGAAATTCAATATGTCATTTCAGTAGTGCTTTAACATGTACATTAAACAATTTTTTCAGAGATGTAGGCATCGAAATATAATTTGTAGTTTCATATTATGAGAAATCAATTAACCTTTTACATGGAAAAAAAAGGTTTGGAAAAAGTACTAGAAAAGAGTTTTATGTACAATTTGTTACATATTTTTAGCCAGTAATCCTTTAATATTATATATTTTACATGATCGTCTTTCCTTGACTTTTAGTGAATCATTTTCTAGCCGATTTCAGATTAAAATAGTTATGTATTGCTTCTGTTTGTTTTTTAAAACCGAATACATATCCTGTGTTAAATATTTATATTCAATCAAAACGTTTGAAAAATATTTTTGGAGTATATATATTTGAGTATAATTTATAATGTGAAAATTGATACTATAATTAAAATATTTTACGTTGTTTTTATTTACAGAAAAATTTATCATGATTATTTTTCTATTTGTACTAGTAATTTTAAAATTCTGTTCAATTGTCTCTCACACGACAGGTGTTCATTTGTATTAGATCACGAACCTTCACAACGAATGACGCACTTAAGATTAATTCATCAATGAATAAATGATAGTTTAAAAGACTAAGAATACATGTTTTTACTGTAGATTGAACTAAAAAATGAAAAAAAATATATAAATTATAGTTTAAAAAAACTAAAAAACACGCTTTTATGGTTAATCGAACTAAAAAGTAAAAAATAATTCTTAATAATTCTTTAATTGATTAACGAAAAAATTAATGTCATTGTGGTAAAAAGCGCTGTGTGTGTGTGTAGTTTGTACTACATTTTTACTCTAACTCAGCGTTTCGGAATAGAACTGGTAAGAAATTACAATTGATGTAGAGCACTCCCACGCTTTTATCCCCAATGACATTAATTTTCTCGTTAATCAATTTATTGTTACATTAAGAATCATTTTTTTACTTTTTAGTTCGATTAACCATAAAAGCGTGTGTTTTTTAACTATAATTTATTAGATCTATTATCCATGAGTTATCCTAATGGAATTTTTTATTGGTATATTAATATATGAATTTTATGGTTGTCAAGTACAGTTTATTTTAACCAATGGAGATACCAAGGCAAAATGACAATTATGATAAAAGTTTAAAATACATTTTTACCTAAGTCAGCGTTTCTCAAACTGTGGAGAGTGCCCCCTTTGGGGGTCGTGATAACTCTCATCGGAAACAAAAGATTATTTAAAAAATTAATTTACTGAAAATAAACAAACAAAATACTGTCTGATATAATAAAATATAAAATACACATTTACACTGATATAATACACTTATAAATGTATCGGTTTTGTACAATGTATTTTATAATTAATTTAACAATACTAAGTTAAGAACAAATTTGATAATTCTCAGTGACCCCATGGGTTTGTATTAACATTTATCTTGATAATTTTTGTACGGTTTATAATTAATTCCTTAACTGCCGATTAAAAGCTACGCGATTCATTCTCCAATGCCACCGTTTTTCACGTAGACGCCCCTGTGTGATGTTTCTTTGAGAGAGGGCGGGGAGAAAAGGAATAAATAAGCAAATCCTCTGAAATAAGTCAATCCTTCGCAAACACTGTCAAGGTCCTTTTATTGCATTTCAAAGCCTTCGGAATAATTTTATGGATAACAGTGCACAAAAAAGATCGTACTTCGGAAAGACGCATATATACGTCCAGAAAATTAATACTTTGACTGAGCGAGGCGTTTATGTAGTCGATGCCACATAGGAGGTTAAAGTCGTATTGTAGCTTTAGTGTCAACGTATAGTATTATTGAATTCAATAAATTGTTATGGTATGGAGGGGGGAGCGATGGAAATGAGGATTGAATAGTGGGCCACGTATATTGAAAGTTTGAGAAGCACTGACCTAAGTGTATTTATACGAAAAAGGATTCAAAAGTTCCCAGACAGAGCCTATAACATGAAAATTTCTTGAGTAGAGCGACTACGACAACGTTTCTGTGTTACTGCGTTCTTCCCCTTTTCTAAAATAAGTGTTCCAAATCACTTGGTCGGTGGCTCGCCACGGCGTCGCATTTTGTGAGTGGAAGCATTTAGTAGCCGGCGATTGAAAGAAATAGCGTTTGTTGAGCAGAGAATGAATTTTTCAAATGTTGTGTTCGATGGGGGAAGAGTGCTACGGAGACACACGAAATTCTGAATCATGTGTAAGGCAGTGATACACTATCTCGAACGCAATCTTTTGAGTGGCATCGACGTTTCGTCTGCAGACTTTCCGCACCACTGAAAACATCGACAAGGTTTTCTGCGGCAGTACGGAAGAACAGACTCTTCAAACAGTAGCAGAATCATTTGAGATATCCTCGAACTTAAGGATCTTAATATGTCCCAAGGGACATCTCACTTTAGTTTATTTACCCAGATCAGCAATGCTGACTGTATTTAATTTCAGTAGTAGGATTTCAAAAACAATATAAAAATATTGAATGTGAATTTTTTTCATTATGTCTTGTGAATAGAAAATAACCAATTTTCTTAGTTATCGGTCCGAGAGATTTTACTTTCAAGGATTTGAGAACTACATGTCAGATAAAACACATGAATAACGTCTAACAGATAACGAAATGAAGGCAAAGATTTCTCTAGTCCAGTTTTAAGGTATCCGAATACGTTCGGAACCTCGATTTTAAAAAAAGCGCATAAATGGATAATTTTCATGATATTTAGTATCACATAGATTAGAATACACGTACAAAATTTTTTTAAGGACATTATGACAAAAAAAATTATTTAAACACAATATTTTGGCAAAAAATGAACTTAGAATAACCTTTCTTCAAAACGCTCTCCTGAAAAATTCTTCTATTATAATATTTTGCCTATATATAGTTCAGACCTCTGTACAGAGGCTCAACTATGATTTTTGAAAAATTCACATTATTTTCAGAGTTACTACCCATTGAAATAACTATCGGCGTTTTTTTCTTAAAATTTCTACTCTCTATTTTAGTAAAATATGGATAAATCCACTTTTAAGTTACATATTTCAAAAATTCTAGTTAAGCCTTTGTAGAGAGGTCTGAGCTATATACAGGCAAAATGTTATTATAATAGAAGCATCTTTCATAATAGGAGAATGTTTTGAAAATGGGTCATTCTGTGTTCCTTTTTTGTCAAAATATTGTACTTAAATAATTTTTTATTGTTATAATATTATTAAAACAATTCTATACACGTATTCTAATGTAAGTGACACTAAATGACATAAATATTATCCATTTATACGCTTTTGCAAAATCACGGGTCCGAACGTAGTCGGATACCTTAAGAGTTTAGCAGTATGTATGGTATACGTAAAATGAGGCTCCATCAGTGGCGTAACGGAGAATATTAGGCCCCCTTCCTGCAAAGTCAGGTTTTGGGCCCCAAGCCGGATCTTACAATGGATACGTACTTGGCGTCAGTCAGGCTTTGGGTGTTTTTGAACCCTTCCTCCATCCCTCCCCTCCGTAATGCGAGGTTGTACGTTACGCCACTGGGCTCCATAATTATATGAATTTAAGCTTATTCGTCACTTTGCACTGCTCGGGAACTTGACCCATCGTAACTAACTAAACTATCTTCGCTTAATGTAAAAGAATATGATTTCGAAATTCGAATGTATATTATGAAAAAAAAATGTCCAAATAATAATACAAATATGAAGTAGTGTTAATATTTATAACGTGATAGAACAATAGACCTTCCATATATTCCATATACGTTTTTAATCTGTTCTAGGTTTTTGGATATATACCAAGATACTTTTTCAACGAGAAAATTATGGAATAATGATTAATTCCTTTTCATAAAAGAAACATCGTCATTGCCATTTTATACACTGGTTAAATTACACAAAATTATTTTAACACTACTTAACACAAAAACCTGTATTTTTTTCCCCTGCTATTATTCCCTGTTTGAAACTTGTTAAAGGTAATCAAAGTTGACTTTTACTGTAGTTTTCTCATAAAGTTTGTTTCCGCCATCTTTAGTGTGTTTCAAAAATATTACATTGTATGGTATTTCCAGATAATATTGTTTCAGGTTTTGCTGTAATGATACTTCTTTGCAAAAGTTTTGGCATCCATCCATTTGGCACATATTTCATTTATTAATGACGAAGGGGTTTTTCCTATATCATTTTTTCGCCTGCAATGCGGTCATAGAAGTCGATTGGTTATAGTCACAAACTCGTGGTCGGCGTAGTTTTTGTTGATTAGTGGGTTTGATTTCCCCAGCCACTGAAGTCTCATCGTGTAGAAGGGTCGATGTCCGTAAAATTTTCAGGTATCTTCACGTTAACGTAGTGTGGAAGTTTGGCAAATCAAACAATCTGTTCACTATCAAACAGGACATATGCCAAGTTAAATATGTATCAGAATAGACATATAAAGAGATAGTATTGTATTGGAGATTCAACATTTATATATATATATAAATATATATATATATATATATAGAAATTTTCTCTCTCTCTGAATATATATATATATATATATATATATATATATATATATAAATTACGCTTCACTGTGTTTGTCCGCGATGAACTCCGAAACTACTCAACCGATTCTGACATAATTTTGCGTGTCATTTTGTCCAACTTAAAATATAGGACAGTTTTTATCTCAATTTATGACGTCATTGTTTTTTTTATTGTCGAAAATGCGTAGAATCTGGGAAACGGGAAAATTCTCAAAATGTCGGAATGCGTAGCGGATTTTGTGGACTAAGGTGCATGAAAAGTCAGTGCCTGGTGTATTTCGGGGCGTGGAATCCAAATTTCGAGTTGAATCCCCGAAATACCCGTAACTTTGCCGGACAGTGCCGGATGAACGTATTTTAGACACTTCCTAACAGGGCCTTAGAAATCATGGAGCGTGAGAATTTGGTCCCTGGCGTATTTTGAGACGGGCAATCTGAATCTGATATACGATAAGAGAAATTGTTACAAGTTTGCTGGATAATGCCGGACGACAGAATTTTAGAAACACCTTGGCAGGGGCTTACCTTAGAGGCCTAGGAGCACGAAAACTTGATTACTGGCCCATTTTAAGACGGACAATTTGAATCTGATATCCGATATGAGAAATTGTTGCAAATTTGAAGGATAATTCTGGACAAGTGTCTATTACGCAGATCATCACAGGAGCTTTCCTCAAAAGTCTTGAAGCGTGAAAACTACTTTCCTAATCATTTTCGGAATGGTGAACGAGATTATGAAATAGGATATTAGAAATTCCCGCAACTTTGCCAGATAAGGCCGAACGACCCTAATGCTCCTTTCCAGCGACTGAATTTGCAGGCTCCGGGAAGCCAAAAGTAGTCCCTTGTTGTATCTAGGGGTGGGAAACGAGAACCTGAAATCAGGTTTCAAAAACTCTCATAAATTTGCAGGATATTGCCGAAATTAGGAGAAATAGCTTCGCGTTCCAGTCCCACTTACGAATTTCCATTCTCTCAAGCGGCTGAATTTGCCAGCGCAAGGGCACCGAAATTCAGTCCCGTGTGAGTTTCGCAGTGGAGAAGGAGTATCTGAAATTTTATTTTAGGTGTCTCGGTAACTTTATCGAATAATGCCGGACGACCGTAATATGCGCGGTCAGCCGTTTCCGTCTAACTTACAAACGTCGGGACGCAAAAAGAGGGTCCAAGACGTATTTTGAGATGGCTGATCCGAATATTTAATCCAATTCGAGAAATTTCCGTGTTAAATAATGACAGATGACAGTATTTTAAACGAACCTTGGCAGGGGCTTACCATAAAATTTTTGGAGTGTGCAAAGTGCGCCCCCAGAGTTTTTCTGGGCGATGAACAAGAATCTGAAATCGGACTTTAGAAACTCCAGTAACTTTGCCGGATAATGCCGGATGATAGTATAGCCCATCCCTTCAGGGACGGAGCTTGGAGGAGCAGGGGCCCCAAAAGTGGGCTTTAGGTGCATCTTGGGATGGGGAACAAGAATCTGGATTCGGATTTCTGAAACTCCCTTAATTTTTTTTTTTTTTTTTTTTTTTTGGATATTGTCTGAATGAGGGCAAATTGCCTTGCGTTCGAGTCCCGCGTCCGTATTTTGATTCCCTATAGCAACTAAACTTTCAAGACAGCCTTACGAAAATACGACCAACAGAAAATTAAATTGGTAATCGCATCTTCAGGCATTGCTGTTAGTTTGTTAAATGGTGGACAAATTTACATTCAGCATTCCAGCTGCCATGAAACATTCATGGAAAACCTGACGCAATGTGTAATATTAAAAAAAGAGCGGAATGGCTACGATATTGTGCAAAGGAGTTCAATCATAATCAGCAATGAGTGACGGCCCTTAAATACTCACTCGAAGCTTTACATAGAACTTTGTAAGATTTAAACGGCAACAGGAAAATATTCGGTGGTGCTGTCCTATTACTGTCTGGTGATTTCCGACAGACATAGCAAGTCATTCCTCGATCTACTTTTGCTCACGAGATTAACGTAAGTTTATAACAATCATTTTTATGGTGAAACGTAGAAACACTTCGAGTGACCATAAACATGTGAGTTCAATTGCAAGATAATCAATTGGCGCAAATATTTTCTAACCATCTGCAGGATATTGGAAGCAGTGAAGTAGAGCTGCATCAAAATACACAATGTATCAAATTGCTAGACAATTTCTGTACGGTTGTTTAGACAAAAAAAAAGGAGCTGATTGAGAGTGTCTTTCCGGATATACTGTATAATTATTTAAGTAATGACTGGCTTTTTAATCTTGTTACTTTAGGCAGAAAAAAAAGATGTTTATGTTGACTATATAAATTTCCAGATACAGAGGTGCTTTTAGGTGATCTAATGCCTTTTAAATCAATCGACACTATTTTTGATGAAAACGAAACTAATATTTTTGAATTTCCTGGATATATTAGGAATGTCACCTCACAATCTTCAGTTGAAGCTTGGTTCAATAGATATTCTGCTGTGTAACTTAAATACACCTAGATTATGTAACAGTACACGTTTGGTCATTAAAAAAATTACCGGGAATCTTCTTGAAGCTACCATTTTGATTGTTAAGTTTAAAGGAGAAATCGTTCTCTGTTGCCAAGTATTCCACTGATAGCGTCAGAATTTGTAATACCATTCAAAAGTCTTCAATTCCCAATTCGTTACGCTTTTTCCATGGCCATCAATAATTCTCAAAGCCAACAACGTCAATTTGGTGATTGGACTTAGAAAATACATGTTTATCGCATGGGCACATGTATGTTGCATGCTTACGTGTGGGGAAACTACCGAATATATTTGCCTAAGCAAAAGACAAGTTATCAAAAAATATTTTGCATCGATTAGTGATTAATTATATAAAAACTATTTATTGTTAGAATTTAGAACGAAAAAAATAATACTAAAAGTTGCTAAAAATCAACGCTATTAACCTCATTCATAAAATTAAATCTTAATATGTTGTTACTAACTACTTCGTAAATAATTCCTGCATTATGCTATACTCAAATAAGAGATGAATAAAATGCAAAATTTAAAAAAAAAAAATTTTTTATGTTGTTTTATATACTTAAATTTAACTCTCCAAATTTTTAAGCGTAAAATAAATTTGGCTGCATTGAATAGCTGAGAATAATATTAAATCAACGTATTAAAACAAAGCCACAGCAACGCGTAACTGGGTCAGCTAGTACTCGTATGAAAAATGAAGAATTTAGCTCTTAAACATGTAGATTTAAAGCCTATACAGTGGCAAATAATGAGAAACAAAGTATGAAACAAATCTTTTGCAATAAAAAATAGATTGATTCAGACTGGATTAACATGAAGAGTATAAATTTTACACACTATATCAGCAGTACTCAACCTGCAGCACGTGGGCTCTATCTGGCCTACTAGGCTTTACTGAGTGGCCCTTCTCATAGCCCATTGCACTAAAATATTCACTTATTTAAGATCAATTTATTAAAAACTGTACCGGGTTTTTCATCAATCAAGCAATCAGGCCTAACTATTTCGCTGTCGATGTCGTTTGGGTAAGAGTTGCAAGATTTTTTTTCTATTTGTAACTGTGCAATAGTTAGTATTAACAAATAACAATGAAGTAGTGAACTGAAAAGGAGCAGTGAACTTTTTTTTTATGGGTACAACTAGGTTTTAATTATAAACAAATAATACTGATTTCAGTCTGGAGTTCAGTCAAAAATCCTCTTTGCTGCCATTCAAAAAAAAAATCAATTTATCAAACGGCATGGAAGCTTTGTTTGTATGACAGTAGAATGTAAACTAGGAGCGTGATCACACGGATGAAAGGGAACCAAAACTACCCTATAACTCGGTAAAAAATGCATAAAACTGAAATATTTTTATGTAAGTTTGATAGAGATTAATATAGTATTAAAAGCCA
>BMAV01015958.1:86976-110828 GCA_019973955.1 Trichonephila inaurata madagascariensis
CTGCCATGAATCCTCGCAGCATGCAGTTTGCTTTATATTTTTAATGAGCACGGGGCCAGAGAAATGGATGTTTCCCTTGGAGGCTATTAGTAGCAGTGTAGTCTTGAGTGTTTGGGAGATGATCCCCTTCAATACTCGCCTATTCCAGTAGATGTACTTATCGATATTTTCCCGCTACTATGTTTTGCAAATGTCATCTTTCCAGGTTTCAGAAATCTATCATAACTCTTGACACAGTGGTCCTTGAATCACCTATAAGATTCACTCCAACGAGATGAGTCGCAGTGATCATGCCACTTTGTGCATAAAACGTTTCGAACATAATGACATTTTGCTGGGAACAGAACTGGAATTTCTCTCACAACTACTCATCACTAAAATGTTCGATTGATACCTTCACTCGCACCCCTACTAGATGACAAATTGTTGTGATATATAGCATATCTGTATGGATGGTCAAAGCATGTCACAGTACTTTGTCTTGTGTGTGTGTTTTCATATCAAATCCCTGATAGGCCGTGCCATGTTTGAATTTGAAAAAGAGACTGTAAGTGTGGAATTTAGGTGCAGTTTATCGAGATTCATGTTCCACACACAGCTAAGATCAGACACTTTTGGGATAATTTTCATAGTTGTTTCTCATTCTAATATGATAAAGTCCTCCACTTCCTTTGATCGATAAACATCGTGCACAAAATGAGGAACTTTTACTTCTTTGATAATTTGTGAGGGACATGAGGCTAGTTTGAAAATTCCTCCCGACACTATCTTTTGATAAACTATCATTCCCATAAGTAGTTGTCCTTCATTTCATCGTAAATTTGACGATTGCTGCAATCTTTAAGAAAAAAAGGAATTTGATCCCACTGCAAGCTTCTACTTTGTCCACACTTTGGATTACTTCAATCTATGACTTTCGGAAACTAAACAAATCCAGTTAATAACTAGACATTAATAACTAGAATTTACAATGTTATACCTAAAAGATTCCATCAATATTCCGAATAACTTCTTTTCGGATATCTTGCTTATTTACTTCTTAGTAATAAGTAAGCATTGTATTACCCCTACGTTCACAAGCTTCAATATTATTCTTTCTCTTCTGAAAAAATAGGTGACAGCAGTGGCCTAATTCCTATGGTCATGAGCTCTTCATTGGCCTACCATGAGTTCGAGACCTAATGTCTCTGAAGACCCATGGGTCGACGCTCTTTAAATTTGTCAAAGCTCCAAATCCTCCGGTTAGCATTGTGTGGTAGTTTAGAGAGGAGGTGCCAGCCCGTCTTCATCACTTGACCACGGTTCAAAATTACGAGATTCATCACCAATATCCATCACATTGCTTTATTGTGCGACATTAATAAGTGGCCGCGGTAACCGAGTGGTATAGGTAACGGATCATAGCTGGCTTTGTCACGAGTTCGAGCCCAGTACCACTAAAAACCCGCCGTGTTAATGCACGTTAAATCTGTCGAGAGCTAAAACATCCTCCCGTTGGTGTGGTGTGGTGTGGTAGTTAGGAGAGGGGGTGTCAGCTCCAGGTGTCGTCCACGTCACTTGATCATGGCTCAAAATTACATGGACCGTCGCCCAAAGCTCTCGTGTAGCTGGACAGTGCGACGTTAATATTCACTCACTCACTCGCGACATTAATAAATATTCATTCACTCTAAAAAAGTATCCAATTTTCTCTCAGATTTGACTTTTCTATGCCATCTAAATGTCTAAATCAATTATGGACAAAATCACCTGAAATTATGAACAAAATTCATCTGTTTTTCAAATTTTAACACTGATTTATCATTCCCTTTACTACTGCTAGCTATTCTATAAAGGAAAATCAGGTCTTTTGTTAAATAAATGTATATGATACCATTAAATTGTACATTTCGGTTATTTCATAGAGTAACTAGGTAATTCATGAAATAACTAGACAAGTCAGTTGAAGTATATATAAGATAAAAAATTTCATACTTTACCTAGTTATTCTATGAAATAATTAATGATAAGCCGTTAGAGTTAAAGATAAACAATTTCAAATTTGTTTTATAAATTAATTGATCATAAATAGCTAAAATCTCTCGACAAATATATTTTATCCCTATTGCGGATGATCAATTGATAAATAATTAGGAAAAGCGGGTGATATAATTTATTATTGCTCATATTGCTAACATGAGTTTAATAGAAAGGAAAAAAGAATATTTTACTGAAATAGTTATGTTTAAATATTGTAAAAAAATACATGCTGAAAAAAAAAACTGTTGCTTCATTAAAACATTGTGTAAACTTTTTCTAACAAAAGAGAATATTAATTCAAATTTTATTAAATACCATTATTTTACTTTTCACTATTTATGAGAACAAGGATTGCTATGATGACACTTTGAATCGGAGTTCAAAATGGACTAAAAACAATTAGAACCAATTCAAAGAGCTTTCAAGAGCCGTATTTCATACTTTAACGATGAAGTAATCATTATTCTATAGAATAATACCTAGTTAAATCGTAGAATTCAAAAATTTTATGTACTTAAACTGACTTATCTAGTTATTTCATGAAATATCTAGTTATTCTATGAAATAATGGATTTCACACTTTAACGGTAACATATACACCATACAAAAATTCTAATTCGTCAGATTATAGTATGGTACCAAAGATCTCTCTTAAGCCCTCATAACCACTCCACACTCTAAATATATATATATATATATATCATACTCCCATATTATCTCCTCACTGCTGCTAGCTATTTCGAAAAATAGCCTCCACCAGTCCTCCAGCCTTAAACCTTAAAACCATATTAACGAAATCGTTTCGAGACCAGTTGCGGATTAAAGTTTTCGGGTATTAAGTCCTGCTGCCATCGGCTTGAAGAGCGATAACACCATTCCCATGCGACATGAAAGATCTCATTTCAGAGAGAGCAATACCTCTCTTCGCGTTTATTTAATTCATGACGACGCCATAAAACTTCCATGGTCGTAAAATAATCATAACCTCAGGTATTTATCCACCTTTTTAATTGCAACTTTGGGTCGCAGTTTAATTAAGAGTATCTTGTAGAAGCCTATACGGGTTACTATAAATGTAAGTCATAAATTTAGGAAGGGATGTATATAACTGCTTTATACAACTGTCTTTATTGTTTCTATTTGCAATTAAGGTGATACTGGGATGTCTATAAGTGGTTGTTATAGTTACCGCCCATTTAGGTTTTGTTATGTTCCGACATCAGTTTGATTTAGTACAGTGTTCGTCGGAAGTATTAATATTGTTGTAATCCTCCGTGGAATAAAAACTGTTGAGTTTAGATGTATATCAACATTTTTTATCATGGAATTGTTATATTTGTGGTAATGTTAGGTAATTATGTGATGTAATGTTATTTGATGTAACAATCATAGTAAGGGTATTTGAGAAAAATATATTTTGTAAGGATTAGTAAAAATAAGAACGATTTTATGTAATTTGAACGGATGTGAGGCTTTCTGAGGTATATTTGGGAATATTCAAAGGATTAATTTAATTTAGTTTCTGTCTTCCCTCTAAATTTTCAATCTTATAGCCTTGAATGCTAGACAAGAGGGCTGAAAACTCATACCACTGAATGTATAATTTGTAAAGCGCTATAATTTGTATTTGTGCGATTCGTTTATGTATTACCTTTTCAGGCAATGCATGTATAGCAGTGTTTTAAAAATTTAAGACCCAATATTCAATCATAATTTTCATCGTCCCCCCCTTTATACAATCATAATGTATTGTGAATTCAATAATACTAAATATATTAATATACTCATAATTTTTATTAGAGTATCAACAATCTTCGTCAATATGTTTTTCCTTAATATTTTATGCAAAAAATATTCTTTATCTAGTTCAATTCAATATAATTTATGTTTTTTCTTACTTAAAAACTTCATTGTTCATTTCTTCAGAAAATACCTTTAATTTAATTTTTTTTAAAAAGGGGAGGGAGGGGGGGGGACACTTTAGAAGCAAAATTTTAAAATTGATCACATGAAAGCCATATTACGAAAGATAACAGCTTTCCTTTTTCTTTTTAACTTCCAAAATAAAAACAAAAACATTCAAGAAACCCTTTAATTAAAAACACTTATCTTTACAAGTCACTTTTATTAGAAAACCTTCTAATTTTAATGCATGTCATTCCAATAAAGTGCCCCCCTCCCCTTTCCTTAATCCCTTTACTCTAGTAATCCTCGATATTTGCTTTAAAATCGTTTGCCATCAAATTACATCTCCTTCCAAACGAAAAGACCGAAATAAAAATCCAGTTTTTTTTTTCTTCAGAGCAAATTCATGCTCGTGCATCAACAATCCAGCAATATTGTTCTGAACCATTAGAGAAAAAAGTTACTTTGCCTTTTTGTTTCTTCTTCCTCGCACTTAAGAAAACGATTTCGAATTAAAATTTGGACGACCCCCTCCCTCTCTCTTTTATCTCTCCTTTTCCGGAACAGTGAACGATAATGCTCCCTGCCTGGAGAGCAACAGCAACAAGATGATGAGGACAATGGCTAAATGTTCCACCCCCTGGGGATAACATAGAACCCCCATAAATTGAAGACAAACTCTCTTCCACCCCCTCGCAGAACATCTTTAATTCTTCTCCACCCCCGCTTTCTGGAAGAAGAAGAGAATGGGGACAGAAGCACCAGAGCGGCACCCCCTCCACTTCAAAGTGGCAACAAACAACAGAGTAAGCACCAACCCCGGCATTTTGCTCTTGGTACATTTAACAGAGGACAGAAGAAAACTCTGTATCGTCTGATGGATGGTTTAAATGTCATTGTGGAGTCGAGAAGCAAGGGGAGGAGTGAAGTTGCTCTTTAAGTAGATCCTCTTTTTCTTTCTTTCCTTTTTTTTACTTTATCCCTAAAAGAGAAATCTGATATCTGTATTAAGGAAAAGGCTATCGAAGAAAAAATAGAAATGCAAGATTTGAATGAACCATTTAAAAAGGAATAGAACTACTGAGTATTTATGGGAAGGTGCTTCTTTTTGAAGAAGTCGATCCACCCCCACGCATAGAAATCCATCTAGAAAGTTTTATAGAAAGTCCATCAACATTCTGAGAGCTTTAAACTCTTAGAACTAAGATTGGGTCCTACTAAAACATGATGCTGTACTTATAAAACTACTTATATAAGTTTCATCAATTTATAAATGCTGTTGCTTTTGTCCATTTTCTCGGGCCTTTTTTTTTTTAGTTTAGATTCTCTACAAGAGGTAATTACAAGAAGTCCATTTCGAATGTTTGAATATTTAAAAGAAAGATCTTGAGTCCAATTCCATAGTTCAATTAGCGTAAACTTCCTAAAGCTGTAATTAGTCGATTTTTTAAATTTAAAAAAGGTTAATTAAGCTTGTCTTGAGATGTACTTAATGTAATGTACTAAATGTTTTTCTTTAATCTATGCGTTTTCGCTTCACCCATACAGGGACATAAAATTATTGAGAGTAAATATTAATACTGTTTATTTCAATTAGCTACGACATATAAAATAAATAACAAATCATAAGAAAAATATGTAACAATGTTGTTGTTTTTTTAGTTTTATGAGAATAGAATAGAATTATTCCCGTAAAATTTTATTTGTGTCATCATTGAATATTTTTTCCATTTGTTCAAATGTACTTTATTATTACACAAAATTATGCTTACTAAATAACATAAAACGTGATTAAACAAAGTGATATATTGTTACACTACACTATAAAGTGAAATAATAATAGTTCTGTTTTATCGCTGGCAATAATTGATTCGACAGTTTTTTATTCTTAACATTCCCATTTACGTAATTGCGTTCAGCATGCGTTCGACAATGACATATTCTGCATAAAACAACTTAAATAAGAATATATTTAAATATATCAATTTTAAAATGAAGGTAAATGTTTATCTTGGTCTTGAAAAAAGTTAAATATTTTGTATGATCTACAACACACATCATTTTAACTAATTTCAAGACGCTTGTTAAACCCAGATCATAAGTAAAACTTACAAAACTATATTATATACACTCCTATTCACACATAGGATTTGTATAAATATTTATCTGTAATAGCTATAAAAAAAATTATTGATCATCGAGCCATGATTGAGCCAGCAATTGTTTCCTTCTTTTTGTGAATAATCAATGTTTTTCATTGTACTGAAAAAAAAAGGTTTAATAGTATCTCAGAACCCTTTTAGTATTTTTTGTTTAAGGTATCCGACTACGTTCGGAACCGTAATTTTGCAAAAGCGTATAAATGGATAATATTAATGATATTTAGTGTCCCTTAGATTAAGAAAACATGTATAAAACCGTTTTAAGGACATTTTGACAAAAAAAAAAATTATTTAAGTACAATATTTTGGCACAAAATGAACTTAGAATGACCCATTTTCAAAATGTTCTCCTTTTGTGAAAAATGCTTCTATTATAATAATATTTTGCCTGTATATAGCGTAGACCTCTGTACAGAGGTTTAACCAAAATTTTTGAAATATGTAACTTAGAAGTGGGTTTATCTATGTTTTATGACAACAGAGGGGATAAATGTTAAGAAAAAAACGCCGATAATTATTTCAATGGGTTGTAACTCTGAAAATAATGTGAATTTTTGTAAAATCATAGTAGAGCCTCTGTACAAATGTCTGATCTATATATAGGCAAAATTTATTATAATAGAAGCATTTTTCACAAAAGGAGGACATTTTGAAAATTAGTCATTTTAATTTTTTGCCGAAATATTGTATTTAAATTATTTATTTTTTTTTTGTCAAAATGTCCTTAAAACAATTTTATACTTGTATTCTAATCTAAGTGACACTAAATATCATGAAAATCGTTCATTTATACGCTTCTTTAAAATCACGGTTACGAACGTAGTCGGATACCTTAAGGCCTAACATTACTATACATATATGAATAAATTTTAAGGGACTCTAGCTATACGAGGTAGGATTCAAAAGTTCCCGGATTGTACCTATGACGTGAAAAATGTTTGCAGCACAATGACTACACTAACATTTCTTTGTCACTGCATTCTCCCTCTTTTCTAAAAAAGGTTTGTCCCAAGTCACATGGTCGGTGTCTTACCATGGCGTCGTTTTTTGGAGGTGGATGTATTTCGTAGCCGACGATTGAAAGAAATTGCGTTTGTTGAGCAAAGAATAATATCAAATTCTAATTTGGCTTGGAAAGAGTGACTTACGAAATGTTGAAGCATGTTTAAGGCAGTGATACACTATCGCGAACGCAAAATTTTGGGTGATATCGACGTTTCAGAAAAAGCAGGGAAAATATCAAAGACGATGAACGCCTCTGAAGGTCCATAGACTTCCCGCGCCGCTGAAAACATTGAATGGTTTTCTGTGGTGGTACGAAAGAACATGTTTCAAACAGCGAAAATGAAAACTGTTTTTCTTCATCCTCCTTACTCCCCCGATTTCTCTTCCTAAAACTTCAGAATATTTCTTGATCTGGCACATCACTTGTAGGGTCGTCAATTTCAATCTGCAGATGATGTTAAAAGTGCACCGCAGACTGAATAAAATGACACAGCTAAAAATGGATTCCAGAAATGTTTTGATGAAATTTACAAGCTATGACTAAAGTGTGCTTGTGCTCAAGGGTCTTATTACGAAAGAGAATGTGTTTCATCAACTTAGCTGGTAATATTTTTTTAAGGCATCCGACTACGTTCGGAACTGTGATTTTAAAAAAGCGCATAAATGGATAATTTTCATGATATTTAGTGTCACTTAGATTAGAATACATGTATACAATTGTTTTAAGAACAATATGACAAAAACAATTATTTAAATACAATATTTCGGTAAAAAATTAACTCAGAATAACCTTTTTTCAAAATGTTCTCCCTTTTCGAAAAATGCTTCTATTGTAATAATATTTGGCCTGTATATAGCTCAAACCTCTGTATAGAGGCTCAGCTATGAGTTTTGAAAAATTTACATTATTTTCAGAATTAAAACCATTTGAAATAATTATCTGCGTTTTTTTCTTAAAACTTCTCCTCTCTGTTGTGGTAAAACATGAATAAACCCACTTCTAAGTTATATATTTCAAAAATTCTAGTTGAGCCTCTGTGCAGAGGTCTGAGCTATAGACAGGCAAAATATTGTTATAATAGAAGTATTTTTCACAAAAGGAGAATCTTTTGAAAATGGGTCATTCTATGTTCATTATTTTTTGTCAAAATAGTGCACTTAAATAATTTTTTATTGTAATACTATTCTTAAAACAATTTTATATACGTTTTCTAATCTAAGTGACACTAAATATCATAAATATTATCCATTTATACGCCTTTTCAAAATCACGGTTCCGAACGTAGTCGGATACCTTAAGTTATAGATTCAATGTGGGAACTTTTGAATTCTACTACGTATGTTTGTTACAAAAATTAAATTCAAACATGATTTGCAGATGCTGAATTCAGCGATTGATATAAACAAGGCGAAATATTACATTTTGACAAAATCCAGTACAAGCTCTCTTCATACTTTTATATTTGTATTCATTATTCGGTTTTAGAAAGAGTTTTTCGGGAACTTAAGATAGTTTGTATATAAATGAATATTCAAGAAATGATAATAGATTTCTCTTCAAAAACAGGAAAATATTTTAAAAAAATTCTTTAGTTGAAGGATTTCTTATGAGGTGTTTTATTAGAAGCCTTCTAACTTCGACGCATGTCATTTCACATACACACAATAAAAAGTGTTCATTTTTTTAAATCTCTATAATCTAGCAATCCTTGATATTTGCTTTTAAATCAAAAGCTGGGAGAAAAGGCTTGCCTTTATTTTTAAAAAATCAGGGGTAAAATAGTCAAAAAAATTTCTATATCTCAGATAAATTATTTGCAAAAGCAACATGACCACATACTTATGAAAAATTACTCTTTTTCTTTAAGAACAGATTACGGAAGTTCAATCAGCATTTCATATTTACCCTGCATAGTTTGTTGAAAAGAATATTTTCTATATGACTTTATTCACACAAGCATTTGAAGTCTTAACAAATTCCTTTTTTAATTTTCTCTCAGTTTGGGTCAATACAATTTTTGATTTTTCTTAAAAAAAGCAACTCTCATCTTTATCATTTTATTTTAATTTTTATTATTTTCTTGATATTTTATACTATTATTCTACCAATAGATGGCCGTAGTAGCCTAGTGGTCATGGTCACGAACTCGTATTCAACATAGCACGACTTCTAGCCCAGTACCACTGAAAACTTACCAAGTTGAGGGATTGATGCGCGTTAAATCTGTCGTACCTCAAAGCCTTCACTTTGGCATGGTGTGGAAGTAAGGGCAGTGGGATGTGAACACAGGAGTCATCCTTTCCAACTTATTGGGGTTTAATATTATGAGGTTCGTTACCAATACACACACACACGTTGAGTTACTTCATAGTGTGAAGTTAATAAAATCTCACTCACTCCGGCTACCAATTCAGTTTTTATCTATCTACATCTAAATAAGTAATATAAAAAAATTATGTCAATTCCTACTTGATAAAAAATTGAGCTTTTTTATATATGGTAATTAGATAATCAATGTATACTGTCGCCATCTATTGCCTTCATTAGGAACAAGTTTTATTTTTTCCATATAAAACAAAAAATAATTAATTAAGTTTAATTAATGAATTAATATTTGAAAAAACTGTATTAACATCAAGTGTCCCCCACTACAAGTTTAAAAAATGTTTTTGGACTCGAATGGATGAATAAAAAATGTTTTATTAACGATTGAAAATTTGAACAAGATATATATATATATATATAGGGAGAGAGAGTGATCTAAGAGTAGGAATTGAAAAAAGTGTGAGGAGACATGTATAAATTCAAATATCATCGGGGTTAGAATGGGGCTTAAAATTATGAAGTGAAACTCTGAATTATTTGCACATATCTAAAGGAACGTTGTTTTAACCATTGCTGTCATAAAGTCCAGACATTGAAGCTAACAGCGAATACCGATATTGAATCGAGAGCTTTTAAATTAGCCTCATGTATCTTCTGTGACACTTAACAAAAAACTAATTCATCGGCTTCTTTACTCCAAAGACAAATGTATCCTTTAACGTAGCTTTCCCTCGTAAGATGAGAGCCAGCTCATCATAATTATTAATTTCCGTAGAAATTACATCCCCATTGAGTAAATACCTTTCATCTCCCTTACAATGGGTTTAATTGAATACCGATTAAGCTGGACCTTTGTGCAAGCGTGCTATTTCCAGCAAATGAGTTTTAAGCCTATGCGCATTAGCGTAATTCATGGATTCATTCGGGCATAAAATTCTCTTGAATGCCTGGAATTTGATTAACTCGAATATTTCATTAAAATAAATAATCCCTTCTGTTAATTGGATGTCACATTGTTAAAGCCCGTTAAATATTTGGTGTCTTTAAAACATCGGGGGAATAATTTAAAGTTATGTTACGTAAGTAGGACGTATTATGCTATTTTAAATTTGAAAAACGTTTACATTAAAAGCAAAATTATTCAGATGATTGGCTTAACAGGAAATAAATTCGATTTTGTGATTTTTTTTGTAGTATTGTTTTGTGGTTTGTATAATAAGTAGCACTGACCACTTAAAAGGACTTATTGCTTGTGACGAAAGACCACTTTGTCGTAATCTTCGTGGTCGGAAATGCTTAAATTTCGGCTAGGTTTTCAATTCCGATTGCAAGAATAATTCATTTTGCAAGATAAAGGGATTTCTCCATACTAAATACTGTAGCCACACTCGATCTTTCAGTATGAATGGGAAAAAAGAAATTCCGGATTACAAAAACCATGATTCATTACTTATCTACATGAAATTGAAAAAAATAGGTACACTTACACCAGTGTCTCTCAGACTGTGGGGTGCACCCCCCTAAGCGTGATAACTCTGCGAGGGGGGGGGGGGGGAGCGGGCATATTAAAAAGTCGAAAACAAAATATTATTTTAACAAATCAATTTATTGAAAGTAAGCAAATAAAGTGCAGAAAGTAAAATATACATTTATACTAATACATTTATAAATGTATCACTACTGCACAATGTATTTTATAATTAATTTAACAATACTAAGTTAAGAACAAGTTTAATATGTACTAGTGATCCATATGGGCTTGTCATATATAAGTTTTTTACAAAAATTAACACTTATCTTGGTAATTTGTACGGCTTATAATTAATCCCTTAACTGCCGATTAAAAGTTACGCGATTCGCACCCCAATGCCACTGTATTGGGGGTGGATGAAAAGGAATAAATAAGTAAAATATTCTCTGAAATAAGTAAATCCCCTTCGTCGACACTGTCAAGGTCCTTTTATTGCATTCCAAAACCTTCGAAAAAATTTTATGGATAGCAGTGCGCAGAGAAGAACGTTCTTCGGAAAGACGTATATATACGACTGGGGCAATTAACTTTATCTGAGTAAGACGTAAAGAATGTGTTTCCCGCAATTTTTTTAAATATTTTATGAATTTATAAAAGTTATTTCGGAATTAATACAAACAAATTAAGTATTAATAACATCAATAACGTACTCATGAGTAAAATATATTATTTTAATAAATCAACACACACAAGTGTACATTTTACACTGTGTGTTTTAAAATATTGGTTCTATTTTTTGCAACTATTACCTACAAATTAATTCTCTCTCTCCCATAGCTAAAATTATTCACAAATATACCCCAAAAGGGATTTAAAAACAAATTTTCCAACGGTTTAATAATTTCCATTGTGATAATTAACAACATTTAACAATATATTAATTACAGTAAACCGGCAACAGAAGAATTGCTTAGTAATTAACAAAATACTCATAAATAATGCTTAGCCATCCAGTGCGCAATACTCCAATGATTAATTAGAGATTCTAAGACGATTAATATCTGACACACAGCGATTTAACACATTAATATCTCCAACGCAAATCAGTAACGCACAAAAGACTTATTAAAACCCCCCAAAGGGCTCAAAGACCCGAAAGGATTATTCCCTTAAAAACAAACATTAACTACAGAGGAGCAACATGTTCCGTTAGAAGTATCTATCCGGAACAATGAACTGCCTTGTCCATTCTTTTACAGCTCGAACCTTTTTGAATTGCAAATGCAATATCGGCGATGGAACATCTCAAAAATTGCCACCATGTACCTCTAGGTGGGAAGGAAAAGAAACCAAAAAAGATCTACTAAGCAGAGGTGAAAAAACAAAGAAGACTTCCTCGCGACAAATGAGGAAATTGTCTTAAGAGTCGGCGGGCCCTTGACAGGACACTTTCCTGGAGAAAAGCGGAATTGGGGAAAGGTTTGATGTGTGAGGGGTGTTCTTTATTGCCTTCGCCTCACACAAGTTTAGTTTTTTTTATCTTCTAGGAGAGCCAGCAATTCGTTTTCTGCCTCGGTGAAGATTGTAGAAGAGAGCAGAAATTTATGTTAAATGCATACAGTAAATCGAGACAGGGAATTGGGGTGGTCTAAAGGAACCTTTGGTAAATGATGGGAGGTTTATTTATTTGCTTCTTTTGAGGGGGTTTGGATGAAGTAATATTCAAGTTTGAGCGAGGGAAGATTGCTTGGATTTAATCATTCGGTGTTATGTACTCTTCAGATTGAAAAATTGGAGTATCCTGGTATAAGGATGGAAAAATTCAGAAATGAGCATCGATACTGAAAAAGTAAGGGTTACGAATACATTTTTTAAGGATAGTATTAAAATTATGTATGGTGTTAATGCTGATTTAGTAGATAATTATTTAAATAACACATTCCGAGCTACCTAAATATTTAAAAGAAAATTTATCATTAGTAGATTTATGTAGACTTAAAGTGAAAACGAAAAAAAAGTTTTAAAGAAATAAATGCCATTTCTATTTACAAAATCTTTGCAGACACTTCAAACACATTAACCCTTACAAGACCATTAGGTTCTTAAAAGTACATAGTAATATTTAACTTTTTCGACGTAGAATAAATACAAATTATAAGAAAAATACATAACAACGTGTCAATTCAATTTGGATCAATGTTTAATTTGATTAAACAGATTAAAATATCTGTAGGCATCGAAAAAATTTAGCCTACTGGGTTTTTTTCTAGTTTCTGGTACCGAATGAAGTCACGTCATTTAATCATTTCTGTATTTGTTATTATGCAACTTATTGTAAATTTAGTTTCAAATTCAATTCAAATTGTTTTAAAGTTAATTTTATTTTCCTTTTCTCTTACAAATTCTTCAAAAACTCTTTTCTTTTCTTTTAAATACAAACATCAAGACTTGACTTTCAATATAGATAACCTGAAAATTATTTTTTCAATCCGTTTATTGTGATAGCAAATTTCGAAAATTGCAATTTATTCTAGTCATACCTTTTTCTGCCTAAATAATTTTAAACTGAATTCCATAATCCATTTTGAAAGAAATTGTGAAAAGAAAATTCTAATCCTAACAATTTTTGCAGTAATTCTGTGAATTAATTTTCTTTCTTCTAAACTTTTCTAAAGAAAACTAAGGAAGATATCCCCTGTCCTAATAATTGTCGACAAACCCTCATTGTACAAATCATGCAATTATTCATACTCATTTCTCAAATTATAAAGCTGTAATTTTCTATTTATTTGTTATTTTTTTCGCAAAATTCGTTCTTGGCACTCCGCTTCAGTTAAATTTATCATTGAAGTTGCCTCGTCCAAAACTTCTCATGCAACGATTCCAGTTCAGGCAATCGTAGCAGTATTTTTCTAAGAGAGCTTGCAATAATGTGCAGCCACAATCGTACTGGTGATATTACATGAAATGAAGCACATGGTTGCCAATTCAGCGCGTATGACACATGCGGAATCAGGAATCGCCAACTTGACGAGTTATCTTTTACGTTGGAATTTTTGCATAGTAGGTAATAAATTTATTACAACATTAGGAAAAACTTTTTTATATAGAGATAGATAATGCCATGAAATTTTTAATAATTTTATTAAAAGCTGTTCTTATAGTCTTGTAATTTAAAGTTAATTTTCAAAGTAGAGCTGTGTGTATGAAATCAAAAACTATTTAATTAAAGAGTATGATACAATGATGAAATATGCAGAATTCCAGTTTAAAAAAATATGCTTACGCATACTTAAGTGCTTCACAATTAATGTTTATTTGGCATAACTCGATGGAAAAATTAATATTACATTTTAATATAGTAAACATTCTCTTGAAAAATCATTAGGAAATCAAGAGCCCTGTCGGTTAGGAATGCAATTTAAAATAGAATAAAAAAATAAATTAAAAAAATTAAACCATAAATAATTAGATCAATTATGATCTCAATTATTAGAAAGTGCCTCGATCAAAAGGCATTATTGACGAAGAAAAAAATCATTCATAATATAGAGTTCAATGATGCAAAATAACTTGAATCCTATGTACTTTTCACGGATGAAATATCTTCAAACTTTCCGTGTGAGTTTATGCCCATTAAGTCATGTGACTACCCAAAATTCGCGGTTTTGGTGAAAATTTTCGAAATTTCGTTTATGTTTTCATTTTATAGCCCATACATTTAAGATTCTAAAAGCATTTTTTTTTTTTTTTTGTTTCTACGATATTTAGAAGTAAAGTTATAACATAATTAATAAACCGGAAGCAGATCCCTACATTAAATATTTTTAAGATATTGAATTTAAATAATCAGAAAATATTTTATATAGTTTTATCTGCAGTCTAGACTATTATCTAATCTCTGTGTACATATTTATGTATTTTATTACACTTTTTGTGAGGAAATAACATTAGTTTTTTGTAAAAAATTGAGTTCTTGCATAAAAATTGACATATTTCAAAAACTTTTGAAAGTATTACAAATCTTATAGCTCTAAGCACACAGATAATGATGCTATTTATGTAATGTACAGAAATTATTCAAATATATTAATTAGAATTTTCGATACAAGCTTTACCGTAACTGCAATTTTTCACTAAAATTTCACTCAAAATTCCCAATTTATCCAAAATTATTTTTAATTTTTGGGAAATTGTATTTAAATTCCTAGTTTTATGCTCCATTTTAAATTTTAAAAAAAATGTTTATTTTGTTGAAAATTAATATATTTAAAAAAAAAAAGTGCACCGAAGATAGTCACAAACCTTTAAGTATCTTTGGATAAATACAACAACTTGGAAATTGAAAATTCCATTGGCATTTTATTGTTCTCAGACTCCAGATCTGCGCTCCAGGCAATCCAGAGGAGCAATTTTCAACTGACCCAGGATATAATTGCCCTTATTAATAGAGTAGATGCAGCCTAAAGACCTCGCACTTTGCAATCGATACCGGCTCACGTAGACATCTTCGGCAATGAGCAGGCTGATAACTTTGCCAAAGAGGCCCGAAATTCTCCTCAACTTTCTAATAGCCTTAGCCTTACTGATGCTGATGCAATAGCTGGACATAAACTCACCTTCCATCCAGTTAATAAGCACTTCATCTCAGACCTTAATTTTAACGGCGTAGTTTCAACCACCTTAGCCAGGCTACGTACAAGACACTTTAAAGGGGTGAAAATATCCCCTGGTGGCCAAAGAAGTTATAATACTTATCCTCACTGTCCTGACATTCAACTCCTAACCATTTTTTCAACTGTCCTATATTGGCTAAACCCCACAGCATAGACCTAAACCCCACGGACCAGTAACTTCTTTATTCACCAAAGGTCATTAACATAGCAAGGGCCATTTTGGACACCTTCGTCGTTATCTTATTTCACTACATGGACAAGCCTAACGTTGAGACATAGCCATCCTGTGATGACTATGTCTATTAGGATCCGCGTAAGCTAGAGGTTTGGGATTATCTAAATGATGAGACATTTTGGATTCTTAATACAACTTTTATTAAGAATAACTTAAATTACTTAATTCTAATTAACAACTTTCATAAAGTGAGAGTTAACACCCAATTAAACTTTATATTCGTCAGATCGCGCAACTAGAACACTTATCTTAATTATAATAAATTAACTGATTAACCTAACTTCCTATACAAAATATTACCTTTTGTAGAGTCACCTTCCTTCAGCGATTGAGGAAATACCTATAACTTAATTTTAGATGCGAATATTCAGACTTCTTTATAATTTAATTTATATGAACGTATCTTTCTTCCAGAGCTATAGGACATCTAACTCTTGATCCGAATGATTCCACACTAAGTTATCTCTAAACTTGCCGCTCCTTCTCATCAAAGCTTCTATCCTTTTAAAGTATATCTCATTTACATATTTGATCCGTTTGTCTTCTTGGTATTGGGTTGGAAAGGTTTTGCCATTAATCGTGGCCGTCAAAGAACTTAGGAGTTATGTTAGAAGAAGGACGCGAGAGACGTCACAACGTTTGCATGGACAACAACAATTATTTGGCTTCTAATAGGATTCTAGAACTAGGATTTCTACTGGGTTGAACATTTAGAATTGACAAAAAATTAAAGAAAATAAATGTAAAGAAATATTCACATAAAACATCCATGCGAGAAGAATGTTTGATTAAAATAAGTGCGTAAAAATATTATTCCATTAATAAAAATATATAAAAAGTGTGGGAGAGA
This sequence comes from Trichonephila inaurata madagascariensis, assembly GCA_019973955.1. NCBI lineage: Eukaryota > Metazoa > Arthropoda > Arachnida > Araneae > Nephilidae > Trichonephila > Trichonephila inaurata. The sequence continues at coordinate 103,626 of BMAV01015958.1, forward strand.
ATATTCCATTAAAATAAATATACCACAATAAAAAAAATGTTCTTTTAATACAAATAAGTAAACCAACCATTTATTTTGGAAGGAAGATTATGTGATGAGTTGAGACTTATAATAAAATTGCAGCAGCATTACCTCTCAAAATGAAGATGGAGAAATTAATAAAACTAAATAAAGGAACAGAAGAAAAAAATATAGGATCTGATTATATTTCTTCAATTAACTTTACGGAAAAAATTCTCAAGGATCTAATCAGATTCACACAAAGAAGATTATCATGAGTTATTTTTTACTTCAACAAAGCGCATTAACAGTTTTCTTCATGAAGTGAAATACTAAATAAAGCTATATTTTTGAGCAAATATATAAATATGAAGTAGGAAAATCAGATATAAGTGGTAACTGGAGAATAAATTGTTGTCTAAACCTTAATCTAATTCTGGCTTATCGTTAGCATCAATAACGACTGATTGTAACATCTCCTATTTTCGCTTCTAAGCACATTTAAACAAATCTCTGTCTTATCGACTGCTTTAGAGAGGAATATTGTATAGGTAAAATAAAAGATGCAGCTCACTTAAAAATTTTAATTTCGATCATAAGCATCAGGATATGAACTTTCATTTACAAAACAGAATAATATCCTGGTGTAACGCACGTTATATTTCCCAAAATTGAATGCAGTTGCCGCTACGCTATGGACCCATTTGTAACAGTCGTGTGAACTCGAAACCTACTGCTTTTAACATCAGACAGAGATCCCGGATCCAAATAAGTTAGAATCCTCCCCCTCGACGTCAAACTTGGACGAAATTTAAACTAACATTTACATTAATTTGTTCCTCTAAATGTTAAATTGCATTTGTCTTGTAAAGTCTTGTGTAACCGTCCTTTTATAATTGTGATATTTTAGATTATTAAATGCATTATTTTACTACCGGAATTTTGTTCAATACTTTTGATCCAGTAATATCATGAAGCACTGTTACACTGGCTATAAAACTAAAATCAAAACATTCAGTTAAAGGGTGAAAAATGTGCAGATTTTGTGAGGAAAGGAACATGGTATTCCTGTTTTGTTGGAACATATGGGGCTGCTATTGCCAAGTGGTCAGGAGTCATGGTGTCATAGACGTGTCACGAGTTCGAGACTAGTGCCACTGAAGACATGTCGTGTAGAGGAGCTTGTGAGGTTCTCTCGTTCACTCCTAGATATGTGAGAGGAAGGAAAGGAAGACTATACATATGCAAAAATGATCTATTTATTTGTCACACAATCAACAACACAAGCTCAAATAATCATAAATAAGATATGCGCCCATTCGAAGCAATATGTAGATAAATAATGAGGTGCGCGAAGTATGAGAAGACTTTAAATACCAATGAACTTACTTCAGAATAGAAACTTCTTTCCTAGCTATCTAAGCTCTATTTAAACTCTAGTGACCAATCGTCACTACTTATTATAATTATCAAATATCTGAATTATACTATAAATTTGATTAATACCTGATCACGAGCAAGCTATCCTATCTCCCTCACATTTTCTCTCTAAAGCATGAAAGCCTAGACTATATACAGTATACCTAATTTAAATAATAATGTTTTCTTCTTCAGAGGGTTCATTGGAAATAAAATAGTTTAATAAACCAAAGATTTCACAAGAAGACTTGTTATTGGAAGGATGCGAATAGAGTCGTCACAAGCTGATGCCCGTGAAATATCTGTCGAGGCTTAATTTTCTCTCATTCGCATGGTATGGAAGTTTGGAGAACGGTGTCAGTTCAGGTGTCGTTCTCTCACTTGACCATTGGTCACAATTGCATGGTCCATCACCAATAGCTCTCGAGGTGCTTTATAGAGAGTGCAGAAAGAGCGAACAAGCAATCAATCACTAGAGAGAGAGAGAGAGAAGAACAATTATAAAAGATTATTCATACTTGGTATATTAAAAATTTTTTATCATGGAAACGTAATATAAAAAATGTAGAAATCCTTTAATGCTCATGAAACATTAAACAAAGGTATCATTATTGATATAGAACAAAATATATATTTAAATTTGTCTAGAGTTTAACATTTATTTTAAACGTCATTATAATTGATCATACAATTATTGATAGATGACTTTAACTGAGAGATTTAATAATTTCGTGAGTAAAATAAATTTTTATGAAACAAAGACGTAACTATCAATTTTTTTTTAAAAAAAAACCCTGTTTTTTTTTAGAAAAAAAATATTGTCAATAAATGAATGAAAAAGTAGCTCTAGTTCTTGGAACTACATTGCTTTATTTGCAACGGTTCAAATGTTCCGAAGCCACAAAACCCCCCCTTCAAAATCGATATATTGTCAACTTGTCTCCTCCCTTTAACATTTCAGATCATTGGAAAAATATATCCCATTTGATGGATTGTTGAATTCTCAGAACTCTTTTTGAATTCCCCTTAGAAAAAGCCACTTTATTAGTTTTTATGTTCAAAAGTGTTTTTGTAAGAATAATATATTTAGGAAAAGTACAGCTTTTAGCGCTTTTGTTAAAATCAATTCTAAGAAAAAATCATATATCTCTCCTTTCTTAACCATTTAAACGATGAAATGGATTTTTGGAAAACATTTTTGTTTATACATTAGTTCTTTTAAGAAACAAGCATGAAAATCTTCAATAAAATGAATTCTGTATTTAAATTAGGCTCACATACAGGAGTATGTGAGTTTAATTTAAATACTGAATTCATGCTGCATTCCCTTTTTATGCTGTTAACCATATGCCAAACAATATAACTAAGTAAACAAGTTATATAGCAACGTAGAAAATAAATTTACATTTTGTTAGAATTTGATGTATTTCAAAACACTCTCAGGAGCATTTTTATTTAATTTACTTTTGAAAAAACATATGTAAATAATGCAAGATTCCAAATGTTACAAATTTTTAAAATTATAAACTTTTTTTTTTAAAATAACCAATAATTGAAGAGGTTTCCGCTGACTATAATGCGTCTATTTCCTTTTAAGTTATTAACTTTAATGTAATATTTGTGTTCTGTATATCTTATTCAATAAATCCAGAATAATAATCCATATGCTTTTGCAATTCTTCTACGTATATGTGTAATGCAATAACAACAACATATTAAATTATGTATTAAAAAAGAGTAAAGTTTGAGTAAATAAATATTGTGTTACTAGTTAAGTATGATTGTTTAATATAAGTAAAACAGCTTTTTTTAAATGCACACAAAAGCAAGCAAAAAATTTAGGCTTGGATCTGATTTTCTTTTATTATTTTTATTTATTACTTACTTATTTGTTCCAGAAGAATAACCTCAGTTAACATATTCCTTATTCCTGAAAATTTTAATCCTTAGAAAGAATTTGTGTAACTATTTCATTTTACGGTAAAACGTTAATAGGCCAACATGCAAGATAGAGATAAAAGCTGTCGGAATTGACAACCAATTGGAACCATTGATATGATATGATATGATATGATATGATATGATATGATACGATACGATACGATACGATATGCATCACATTTTGAAACAGAGCAAGGACTATTGGCAATGGACCAAGTACTTCTAAACTATGGTCAAGTACGGAAAACGACATCTGAGCTAGCACACCTCTGTCCAAGCTACCACATCACTCCACGGGAGGAATTTGACTGTTGACTTTAAATGCGTCAACCTTTTTACCCTGCGGTTCTTCAGCGGTAATGCGTTTCGAATCCGTGAACTCGTGATCGGCGTTGTCGGCCACTTGCATACCACGGCTACCGATATCGCAGGACCAAATTTATCTTTTGTGACTTATACATGATTCGGGGAGAAGGCAAAAAACTAATCAGTTATTTGATGGGTCATCGTCACTGAATACAACACAGGTGCTTTCATTTAAATACACTACTGGCCATTAAAATTCCTACACCAAGAAGGCGACATGCTATAGGCATGAAATTTAAACGAGAGGAAGAAGATGCTGCGATATGCAAATGATTAGCTTTTCGGCGCATTCAGACAAAGCAGACGCAGGTAGAGACACCTACAACGTGTTTAAATGAGGAAATTTTTCAGCCGATTTCTCATACACGAATTGCATTTGAATATTGGAATATTGTTACCTGGTGAAAGGTTGTTGTGACGCTTCGGGTACGAAGCAGAAATGCGCACCAGCACGATTCTGACTCTGATAAAGTTCGAATTGTAGCGTACCGGAATTGCGGTTTATCGTATCACAGTATTGCTGCTCGCTTCGGTCGAGATCCAATGACTGTTAGCAGAATATGAAACAATGGGTTCAGGATGGTAATACGGAACGCCATGCTGGATCTCAATGGCCTCCTATCACTAGCAGCCGAGAAGACAGGCATGTTACCCGCATGGTCGTAATGGATCGTGCAGCCACGTCACGAGCCCTGAGTCAACAATTGGGGTCGTTTGCAAGACAACAAATGTCTACACGAACAGTTCAACGACGTTTGCTGCAGCATGGACTCTCAGCTCCGAGACTACCTTTGATGTTGCGTCACAGACAGAATCGTCTTCAATGGTGTCATCAACGACGAACCTGGTGTACGAATGGCGAGATGTCATTCTTTCAGATTAATCCAGGTTTTGTTTACAGCATCAAGATGGCCGTGTCCGCGTTCGGTGGCATCATGGTGAGCACATTGGCAGCGTGGAATCATCATCGTCATACTGGTCCAGCACCTGACATGATAGTATGGGGTGCTATTAGATACACGTCTCGGTCACCTCTTGTTCGTACTGATGGTTGAACAGTGCACGTTACACTTCTGGTGTGTTACGACCCGTAGCTCTACCCTTTATTCGAGTCCTGTGAAACCCCACATTTAAGCAGGATAATGCACGACCGCATGTTGCTGGTATTGTACGGACCTTCCTTGATACGAAAAATGTTCAACTGATGCCCTAGCGTGCACATTCACCAGATAGAGAACGTATGGTCTATGGTTGCTGAGCGACTGGCACTTCACCATATTCCGGTCACTACAGTTGATGAGCTGTGGTATCGTGTTAAAGCTGCATGATCATCTGTATCTCTACATGCCATCCAATCTCTGTTTGACTCAATGCCCAGGCGTATAAGTGCTGTTATTACTGCCAGAGGTGATTGTTTTAGTACTGATTTCTAGGGATCTTTTCAACCAAATTCTTTGAAAATTTAATCACTTGTTATTTTTAGTGTAATACATTTTTACAGTAAATATCATTTTGTTATCTGCATTTCTTCCTGGTGCAGCAGTTTTAATGTCCAGTAGCATATATTTTTATACGGGATTTTGAAATGTATTGTAAACTGTATTGAAAACATTTAATTTTGAGTTTTGTTACCGATATCGCTTTCTGAGATTTTTCAGAAGTTTAATCAAGCATTTGGAAAGACTGAATGAGAAATACAGGAAGATTCGAATGTGGCACTCGCGGTTGTTTTTTCAAAGTCATATTAGTATTTAAGACTATCCTCGTCCACGTCCACTACTGATGAAAATATTGAGTGCATCCGTCAAATCATTCAACGCAAATGGCATGATTGTGCATAAGACACTTAACGTGCAAATTCTTTGCTACTTATGAAACGTTTTCCGAAAGAAACAGTCTGAAAAATGGGCCGAAACGATTTGGGGTTTGCCTCATAATAATGCTTTTGCTCATCGGTCACTAGTGGTGAAAAATTACATCGTGAAACTTTATTTTACCGCCAGTACCATACACACAACTTTTTTTTATAAAAGGAGGCTGGCCGCAGTTGCCTAGTAGTCAAGGTATCGGATCGATGCTGACTTGTCACGAGTTCGAGCCCAGTATAACTAAACACCCTCTGTGTAGAGGAGCGAAGCACGCTAAATCTTTCGAGAGCTGAAACGTCCTCCCGTTGGTGTGTTGTGGTAGTTAGGAGAAGGGGTGCCAGCTCAGGTGCCGTCCTCGTCACTTAACCATGGTTCAAAATTACGAGGTCCATCGCCTAAAACCCTCGTGTAGCTGAACAGTGCGACGTTAATATTCACTCACTCACTTATAAAAGGAGGGGGAGGGTTGATGTTTTAAAAACACACGCACACATAATCTCTATGGTAAAAACTAAAAATCTGTGATCCATTCTGCATACCACTGGTTAACGTACTTGAACACCCGCTCTGCTTGTGTTTAAAATCATAAATTGTTGAATGCAAAATATATTTAATTTCTTAATTTTTTCCAGATTTTTGTGTTTACAAAAAGAAATGAAAACGTAGGGAGTCCTACCTTTGAATAGCTCCAAGTGCGCCGTAAGAAACATATTTCATACCAAAAAATGGTCTTAAAAATCAAATTATTTTTATGGAATCAGCTAAATGAATTTCTTTTTATAAATCAGTCGCAATCCCAAAAATGTTGTAATGTAACATTAATGGAACGAAATGGCGCCATAAAGGGTTAACAATATCTACTTAAACTATTATTAGTAACTAACAGTGGCGCACGCAAGGGGGGTGTCCAAAGGGTCCGGATACCCCCCATAGCCCTTAATTTTTTTTCGATTGGTTATAATTCTATGTATATATTACGTAAGATTTAATTATATATTTGTTATTAATAATTAATTTTATTAATTAATGCAAATTTTATTCATTCAATAATTAATTTTGTATTGTTTTTGTTGCCAAAAATCGACAAAATCAAAAGGAATATGTTGGGCGGCGTATTGGAGCTTGATACCAAATTGGTGGACTTTCGACTCTGGAACCCCCCACCCCCTTGAAAAAATTTTGTGTGCGCTACTGGTAACTAATATTAGTATTTCAATCTCAAAATAAGTTTTTCTTAAATATATCACAATACAACAAATTTCTAAGACGGTCCAAAAAATTTCACGCTGTTTGAATCCCGGAAATATTCTATTAAAACCATTGATGTTATTTTATATTCAAATAAAAGACTTCTCAGAATTATTATAAAGAATCTCATTTATCAAATATACTTCTCTCAGATATTTCGATTTTGATAATATCATAGAATAATCCTATTCCCCATCTTTTTTTACCATAACTTTACGAAAGAAAATGAAAATTTAATTATTTATCATTGAAAAAAATAAGATACTTAAATTCAAAATTAAATTCCTCAGTAATATTCAAAATCTAGTTTGAACTCCGCGAGAGATATGTACTTAAAATTAACTTTAGAGTTATTTTTCAA
>BMAV01015958.1:110838-159801 GCA_019973955.1 Trichonephila inaurata madagascariensis
TCCGCGAGAGATATGTACTTAAAATTAACTTTAGAGTTATTTTTCAAACTGAAAAATATATAATATAATTCTACATCAAATAAAATAAAGATGCGTTGAATCAAACCACCCGGGAGCTTGAGAGAAAAATTCGGGATAGAAAACTCCATAAAATATTCAAGCCAGCACGCCTTTAACAGCCTTACAATAACCCCTAAAAATAACATAATTATAACTCCAAAATACATGGTTTATGCATTTACTATCGGAGTACCTCCGAAGAAAAATTGTTTTCCTCCATGTCGAAAGATAACAAAATTATTTCATAAGAGAACCAGAAAGCATATGAAAGATTTATTAAAATGTGTTGCCATTCTTAAGAATTATTCCGCTGGTTTTCTAGAAAAAAAAAGAAATCGTTTGGTAAAGAGAGAAAAGTTCATACTAAACGTAAAATAACATGAAATAAAAAATTCTTTTTTAGAATGGTTTCTGAGAAAGTATAATTAAAGTGAGATAATGATAAATATACTTTTTTAGAGTTAACAATTTAAATTCAATTTCAAGTAGAAAGATTTAAAACAAAAGGATAAGTTTCTTTGTTTTTAAATAATTTTTTTAGGAGTTAAATCAAAGATATGCATAAATGTCACCATTTATTTTTTAAAAATAAAGTTTTTTCACGTGTTTTGAAGTGATAAAAACGATTAAAAAGTTGTTATTTAATTAAAACTCATACAACTACAATGCTATGTTAATTTTGTTTTTAATGAGTAAATTATTTGTACATTTCCTCATTTTCTTTGTTATTAATTTTATTTACGTAATTATTGTTTCTTTTTATTCTAAACTACATTCGATTATTTTTATTTTTGTTTCACATTTTTTTTAAAACGAGTTATTTTTCATATTTTGTTTTAATAATAACCGATCCTGGATTTTTTTTAGTGAAGAAATTTTTTCTACTTTTTAATGGATATTTATCCTTTATAACATCCTTAGTTGACAACTTTAATCATAATAAATATTTTATTACGGCATTAAAAATACTCTGTACTTATCTTTATTTTTGCTCACTACATTTTTACATTTATAGCAAAAACTACATTCGTATTATACCATAATAAACTTCTTTTTTTGTCTTCATACAAAATAATTCCTCATATTGAGCTTTTGATTGAATTATTGCAAGCAATTAGTTAGGGATTATACTGAAATAAATTTAATTTTAGTAAAATCAAAGTGATCAATGATGTCAATAAATTTAAAAAATGGAAATGTTTAGTAAATTTCGATGCATCTAAATTTGTTTTACAAAAAATATTATTAAATTTTCCTTTAATTATTTATTTAGAATACAAAGGATAAATTCGGTTGTTTATATTTCAGAAAAGTAATTTTATTTTAAGTCTAAAATCATTTTATGAATTTTTTTTTCTTCATTTTTTCTAAAATTCAATCCCCTTTACAATGAAAATCGGTTAACACCAAACTGAGGGGACTGGATTTTTTTTTTCGTGTTAAAAAAATTTCGTATTAAAGGATATTACAAAAAAAAAAAAAAAACATATTCAACAAAATTAAATTTATTAGAGTACATTTTATTTACAGAGACATGTTTATATTAACGTATTTCATAAAAATCAATGGAACTAAAATATTCACAAGAACTTAATGAAATTTAAAACAAAATTTTAATTTTTTTTGAAAAGCAAAATGCCTATTGAGTTTTTGGAAATGAATCTGATATTTTTCTTTGCATTGTTTTACTAGCATAAAATTGTCAACAGATTGTTCAATGACATCCTTTATAATATTCATTTCACCATTGGAATGAGTTCATAAATAACTGCGCATACTTTTCATGATGTTCCTCGTTTCGGATGACGTAGGAACGACGGGATCTGCATTATTAATTTCTTCGTCGAAATCTGCATCCATGATATTTTTTGAGCTTTGAACAATGTCCAAAATGTTTTTGTCTGCCATAATTAGGTCTGAACACACATTATCATCATCTACTGCAACAAATTCTACCGATGGTAAACTTGCGTTGCTGGTATTTTTGCTATCTTGTTCATTCCCAGAAGGGAAATATTTTCGTGAACATCGATTTTTGTTTCGTGTTAAGAGAAAAAGGCATTAAAATACATAGTAGTTTTTTTGGGACCATTGTATTAATTCGTGCTAACCGTTATTTCGTCTTAAACGTTTTCGCGTTAAACGTATTTCACTGTATTTTGAAATTATTTTTTAGTTATTTTCTTCTGATATACATACAAATAAACATCTTTTACGCATAGGTGGATTCCATTATTATAAATGATTTTTTTTTTTCTCTATAGAACCACGCCCACCCTAATTGTTTATGTTGATCTCTTTAAAAATTCTGATGTTGTTGTTTCTTATCCCAGATGTTGTAGTCTAGCTATACCATCTCCATAAAACAAAAATTATAAAAAAAAATCCAAAAATAAAATAGGATTCCCTAGAATCTCATCAACAGTAAAATTCAAGAAAGTAAGAATATTACCGGGTAGGCCTGATGAGTCTTGCACCAATGACACTGGGAATACTTTCCAAACCTATTGAAAAGTTAGAGATTTGATGTGGCCACTAAAAAGAGTGATAAAGCCATTTGCTTATTCCTAGGAATATTGAGCTGGTGACACCAACGGGTTTTTTTTCCAAAATACCAAGGAGAGGCTGGCGGTACTCACCAACGTGCGCTTAATACCATGCTTTTAATGAAGGAGAGTACTGTAAAAGTTAAACAAGCGTTACCCTGCAAGGTGTCAGCAATGGCAGACTTCGCCAAACAACCGACTATCTCGTTACCATTCAATGCAATATGGGAGGAACCAATTAAAAGTATATTGAGTGTCTAGAAGAAAGCCGATCCACAATAGTCAGGCTTGTCATATCCCCAATAGTTGTCTAATGATAAAGTACTGTTAAAAGCACGACTGCCCGTCAATATCCAAATGCCCCTGAAGATAAGTTCAGAAGCCGTGCCAATCAATTGCAGTCCCTTATAGATTATATTAAGTTCCAAACTAAAAACAGAACGGCAGTTATTACTTCTAATCTTAATATCAAATGTGCCATCAGGTCTCTCAATATGCACGCTACTACCAGAGATACCGCCGTCGCCCATCTGCCATTAGTATAGGTTTGTAATGCCGATTGAGGGATGCCGTAAATGGTCTCCAGGCTATCTATCTAGAAAATTCTGGTATATCTCACCTTTTACACACCCTGGTCAAAAATTCAGTCTGGAAATGTATTCCATCAGAGTCAAATTTAAATTAGGAAAAGGGCTTTAAGGAAAAAGGGATATTCTTCATTAATCACATGTTATTGTGCAAAGAATGGTGAAATACTGAATTTCTGAGCAGGCCACTGTAGCTAAATGACTTAGTAAGTCGCTCTCATACAATATAATATTATTACGATTAAAAATAGGATAAAAATTAGAATATTACTTTTAAAAATTCTATCTGATGAAAAGGTATTATAAACAGAACAGATATCTTTTAAATACTCATGAAATATTTATCAATGGTACCACTGTTGGGATAGAATAATATTTGAATTCGATTAATTTATTTATTTTAAGCGTTACTATAATTGATCATACTATTGTTGATAGATTGCACTTATTGACATAAATATTTTTGTAAGTAGTACATATTTGAACTAAACAGAGATATAACTATTAATTTCACCAAAAAAGTATACTGATTTTTTTTAAATGAATAGTCAATAAATGAATAAAAAGTAGTTCCAATTCTGGGAATCCTGCGTTGTTTTATGTGGAACTATTCAAATGTTTCGAAGCAACAAAAAACATCAAAATCGATATATTGTCAACTTGTCCTCCTTTAAACATTTCAGATCATTGGGAAAATATATCCCATTTGATGGATGGCTTAATTCTCAGAAATATTGTTGAGTTTCCTTTTAGAAAAAGCCAATTGATCAGTTTTAAAATACATTTATATATTTATTTTGAAAAACTAAGAAAATGCGCCTTTTTTTCCCTTTAAAATAAATTCTAAGAAATTCAAAGCTTTTTTCAACCATTTGAAAATAACATTTTCGTTTATATTAGTTTTTTTTTAAAAAAAATAAGCATGAAAATCTTCAACAAAATTAGTTTTGTATTTAAATTAGACGCATATACTACTTTTTATGCTCTTAACCATGAACGAGTCAATATTACTAAGTAAACCAGTTATTCAGCTATATAGTAAAAGAAATTTACATTTTGTCAGAATTTAATAAGTTTCAAAACACTCTATTGGGACTATTTTTACTAAATTTATTTCCATAAAAACATTTTTAAATAACTAAAAATTTCAAATGTTTTCAAGATTTTAAAATGATATATACTTTTTTTTTAAATAAAAATATCTAATAATTGGAGTGGTTCATGCACTTATTAACTTAAATGTAATATTTGTGTGTTCCGTTTATCTTATTCTCTCTCTACCTCTATCTCTATCTCTCTGTCTTTTCACCCTCTCTCTATATATATCTCTCTCGTCTCCCTCTGTCTATATATCTCCGTGTGTCCCTCTCTCTCTATATATATGTATATGTGTCTCCCCCACTCTCTATATTATCTGTCTATAATTTTCCGTCTTTCTTTCTCAGTCTGCCTTTCACACTCTCTTCTCTCTCTCACTCTCTTTCTTTTCTCTTTCTCTTTCCGTCTCTTACGCTCTCTCTATTGTCTCCCTCTCTATCTATATATATATATCTGTCTATTTCTCTTTATATCTCTGTCTCCCTCATTCTCTATATTATCTCTTTTTCTCCGTCTTGCTCTCTCTCTCTCTCTCTCTCTGTCTTCCCCCTTCTCTGTCTCACTTTCTATGTCTCTCTTTCTCTCTCTTTCTTTTCTCTTTCTCCCTCTCACGTCTTCTCTCTTTTGTCTCCCTCTCTCTCTATGTATATATCTATGTCTATTTCTTTTTGTATCTCTGTCTCCCTCATTCTCTATATTATCTCTCTTTCTCCGTCTTGCTCTCTCTCTCTCTCTCTCTTTCAATAAATCTAGTATTATCATTCATATTATACTTGGAATTTTTCTTTATATGTGAGAAATGTAATAAAAAAATGTAAAATTCTGAATTAAAGAAGAATATCATTGTAACAGGATGATTGTTTAATGTAAGTAAAGTGTAAATTAAAGCAAGCAAAAAACGTAGACATGTTTTGGACGCTTCCAGTTTACTAACTTAATATTTTCTAGTGAACCTTTCGCGCGTTGATGGGAGGGTTGGTGGAATGAAGTGCCTTGATTAAAAACAAAAGTTTTTATTGAATCCAACAGGAGGCAAGTCATTTTTACCCTACTCTAAATATTTACACTGAAAATAAATACTTACTAAATGTAGATACTGAGCTTGATTCCTTGAACTCGGACCACAGGATTTCTGATTTTCCTTCTCGATCAGGGGTGTCTAACCCGCAGCACGCGTGCCACACAGTGTGGCACGGCTGAGCTTTACAGTGACCCTTGAAGATTTATTGAAAAATACAAAAAATTGAAAAGATAATCATAAATACCAATTTTTTTTTACAGTTTCATCGAAATGTGACTGTCTTAGATATAAAAAAGTATCAATATTTATTTTAAATATACTTAATTGAATTACAACAGAAGAATAATGTAGAAAATACTCCTTCACTGTTGTGTACACTGGCTTTCCGGAAGTGCTTTCGTGAGATTTTATTATTTACGGGAGAGTGTTTTAAAATATCTGTATAAGAAAAGAAAATAAACTATCTGCTGAGTGTTTGCTTCTCAAGAATGAATATTGGCTTTGGGAGTTAGTTTTTCTTACCGAAAGTAAACGACATTTAAATATTTTAAATTTAGGATTACAAAGAAAAGATAGTACTGTTCTTGCTCTGACTGATCATATATCTTCATTTGTGAACAAACTTCATTTTTTTTTTGTCTTGAGTATGGAGAAAAAGGATTAACATATTTTACATTAATGCAGGAACTATCTACCAAAGTTAATAAGAATCAAAGCAATGACAGATTTAAGAATTTAATATCTATTTTGCAGGATTCATTCAGAACTGGGTTTGATAATTTTCCCGACGCAAAAAAAATTGCTGATCTTTTCATACATCTGTAATACTGTAATCAAAGAATTTCTACGCTGGTTAGCTCCAATCGTCTTTAATTCATGGTTTTTCGAATTCCAACTCATCAACATTCAAATATACCACAGTTACAATCATATCAAACAGTTAATAGTATAAGAATAACGAGAGGTTTGCGTGAGCAGAAAATGGCATCCGCTTTCTCGCCGAGCTGGCTGCCAGCTCATGCTCGAAAGAGTGCATACTATTATCCATCTTTTACCATTCTCGTTGCTAAATTACAGAGGTCTATTTTCTTGCCTTTTAAGAGAAAAGCCATATTTGTCTCTAAAAATAAAACTAAATTTGTAAAACCACTTGTAAAACTGTACTCTTGTAAAACGAAATTGAACGATTTTTCGGGAATCGTCATAAAAAGTCCAATAGTCAAAATGGATCAGTAAACAAAATTGAAATAATCTGAATGCAATCCAAAATTTCTTCGTAGTCGGCAGCTACACTTCAGAAACTACTTTAAAATTCTTAAATGAATTAGGTGTTCAGAAATTGACTTGATAATATTTTTCGCTGTGTGCCACTTGTAATACTGTAATCAAAGAATTTCTTCGCCGGTTAGCTCAAATTGTCTTTAATTCATGGTGTGTTTTTCGAATTTCAACTCATCAACATTCAAATATATCACAGTTACAATCATATCAAACAGTTAATAGTATAAAAACAACGAGAGGGGTTTGCGTGAGCAGAAATTGGCATCCTCTTTCCTCGCCGAGCTGGCAAGACGCTGGTTGCCAGCTCGTGCTCGAAAAGAATGCGTACTATTGTCCATCTTTTACCATTCTCGTTACACATCTTTTTTCATAACTATTCTGCAAGAGGTTAATCGTCACTTATCAGAAATTTTAATGCGGAATTGTTGATCTACTGCACTAACTGCACTGAAAAACAAATTTAAGGAACTTATTACAACTGCAAGGGATCTGAATTATTTGGTTTTTGGTAAGTTGTACCAACAAGCAATTTGCCAAAGTTACACGATTTGGCTGTCAGATTTTGTTGATTTTGTTGTAGGTTTCAATCAACATGTTTGTAAGCAAATGTTTTCTATTAGAAACATAATAGAATTAAAATATTAATCAAAATTAATTGATAAACGCTCTTAAAAAACCCACCTTTTTTTTAGCATCTTTGAGAACTAATCCTGATATACACTAATTAAGGAAACACTAATTGTTTGATAATTACTTAAACTTAAATGTTTCAAGTTACTCATTTTTATCTTTTGCCCAACCTAGCCGACTGTTAACCCTTAAAAATTTTATTAACAATAAAACCTAATTTTTTGTACTTTTGTTTTGTTATATTTTTTAGAACTTCTACTGTATTTAGATTTGCATGATAAATGCGCTATTTGCGGAAAAATTCCGTAATAAACCAATGAGCAAGATTTTTTTTCCCCTTTCCGTATTCTTTTGTTTGTTGTAAAATTTCAAAGTGGCACGCATAAGTTTTTTTTGTATCAGTTAGTAGCATTCTTCCCAAAGAAGTTAGCCACCTCTCTGTCCTAGATAAAATAATAATTCAAAAATGAACTAATAATTGGATCTAACAATGTTATCTTCCCTTTAGTGTGGAACTCAATTAACGTTACTTTAAGTAAAGTTCTGATACTAAATATATTATATATATATATATATATATGTAAAGATAATTAAATTAGATTAAAAATTAATTTCCCTATCTAGTAATTCACTTTTATATTACCTCCTCACCTCTTCAAGTATCAAACTAATGATCCATTTATTTCTTCCGAACATATGGCCTAGCCAATAAACATGTCTAATTCTAGATCGTTATATTTAATAGCCCTATATGTCAGCATTAACTTTCAGGAGCACTCATGAATGCCGCGATCGGTGTTTTAAGTGTTTAACCCACAAGATTATTCGGTGGCGTTCTTTTTCTCTCTCTGCATCTTGCTTCAGATGATGTCTAACTTTGATCAAATAAAGACCTTGTTTAAAACTAAGTCTGTTTCTGACTCTAAAATCATGTCATATATTAGCAGTTTATTCTCGAAAGAAATTTTTCTTAGAATAAAGAGTGTAAAAAAATTTCAAAAACCGCTGAAAATATTCTATTATATATATAAAAGGGATTTTATATTGCTATAAAATACTTCTCGCGGTGTTATTATAAAGAATCTCATTAGTCAAATATACTTTTCTTAGAACATTTGATTTTGCATAACTTCATAAAATAATTATATCTCTCATCTTTTTTTTAAATAATTCCTTTACGAAAGAAAATGAAAATTTAATTATTCATCTTCGAAAAATAAAATACTTAAATTCAAAATTGAATTCCTCTGTAATATTCAAAATCTATTTTAAACCCTACAAAAGATGTACTTGAAATTAACTTTAGAGTTCTTTTTCGAACAGACTAATATATATTATTATTGTGTATTAAATAAAATAAAGACGCGTTGAATAAAATCGCCCCGGGAGCTTGAGTGAAAAATTTTGAACAGAAAACTCCATAAAATATTCAGGCCAGCACGCCTTTTAACAGCCTTACAATAACCCCTAAAAGTAACATAATTATAACTCCAAAATACATGGTTTATGCATTTGCCATCAGAATATCTCAGAAGAAAAATTGTTTTCCTCCATGAAGAAAGATAAAATAATTCCACAAGAGAACCAGAAAGCATATAAAGGATTTATTAAAATGTGCTGCCACACTGAAGAATTATTCCGTTGGTTTTCTGTAGAAAAAAAAGAAATTGTTTAGTAAAAAGAGAAGAAAAGTTACAACAGAATGTAAAATGACATGAAATAAAATGTCTACTTAAGAATGGTTTCTGAACAAGTGTAATTAAAATAGGATATAGTGATAAATACCTTTTTAGAATGAAAATTTTAAATTCATTTTAAGCAGCAAGACATATTTAAAAGAAAAAGGTAAATTTTCTTCGTTTTTAAATAATTTTTTTAATTGTTTAAATTAAAAATATGCTCAAATGTCAGTGTTTATTTTTTAAAATATGAAGTTCTTCCGTTTTTGAAGTTGAAAAAACGATTAAAGAGTTCTAAATTAATTAAATATCACGTGCAATGCATTGTTTACTAATTATTTTTAATTTTATTTTTAAGAATATATTTTTCGTACATTTCGTTTATCTTCTTTGTTATTAGTTTCATTTAAATAAAAATATTTTTTTTTTTTAATTACGCTCAATTATTTTTATTTTTCATTCGTATTTTTAAAAATTCGTGCTATTTTTCACATTTAGTTTTAATAGCAGTTGATTCGAGATTTTTCTTTCACCAAGAATTTTTTTTTCTTACTTTTAATGCATATTTATCCTTTATGATACCTTTAGTTGACAACTTAAGTCATAATAATTATTTCATTATGTCATTAAAAATACACAGTACTTATTTTTATGTTTCGGGTTTTTTTTTTTTACATTTATAGAAAAATTTCATTTGTATAGTACCATAATAAACATTTTTTTTTTGTCTTTATGCAAAATAATTCTTCATATTGAGTGTAGTAGCATAAATTCTTACAAACTATTAATAAGGGATTATGCTGAAATATGTTTAATTTTATTAAAATCAAATTTAAAAATAATGTCAAAAGATAAATTTAAAAAATAGAAGTGTTTAGTAGATTTCGATTATCTAAATTTATTTCCAAAAAATATGTTACTTAACTGTTCTTTTATTATTAATCTAGAATATAAATTACAAATTTGGTTATTTATAATGCAGAAAAATAATTTTATTTTGAGTCTAAAATCTTTTAACCAAAATTCTTTTTTCCATTCTTTTCGAAAATCCAGCCTCTTTTCGGCAATACTAAATTTTGAAATTACTTTTTAAGTATTTTCTCCTGATATTCATATCATTGAACATCTTTTTCGCATAGGGGCTCCTATATTTAATAATTTCCGATATTTAATAATTTTTTTCTTCGTAGAACCGTGCCCACAATAGGGTAAACTAGACAAGCATCGACACTAAAACATTTAATTGAAAATATACTACACTAAACACTTCCATTTTTCCGAAATCATGATATTTCAATCTTTAGAGAGTGTCGTATTTCTAATATTGTATGAACAAACTTCTAACTCTTGTTACTGTGCGTATAAAGAAGCTTTGCAACGAATTCTGCAATTGCCCATATTTGACTAATACCTTAAGTCGGTGCTTCTCAAACTTTCAATACTCGCGACCCAATATTCAATCATCATTTTCAGCGCGCCCCCCTTCATACAATAACATTGTATCGAATTCAATAATGCAATAATTTTACACTAAAGCTACAATACGACTTTAACTTCTTATGTGCCACCGACGTATATAAACGTCTCTCTCAGCCCAAACATTAATTTTCTGGACGTATATAAACGTCTTTCCAAAGTACGATCTTTTCTGTGCACTGCTATCCATAAAATTATTCCTAAGGCCTTGGCACAATAAAAGGACCTTGACAGTCTTTGCAAAGGATTTACTTATTTCAGAGGTTTTTGGTTATTTCTTCCTTTCCTCCCCCAAAGAAAACATCAAAATACGCGCGTCTACGTGGAAAACCGTGGCATTGGGTAGCGAACTGAGTAACTTTTAATGGGCAGTTAAGGAAGTAATTATAAACCGTACAAAAAATCATCAAGATAAGTGTTAATACAAGCCCATAGGGTCACTGGTAGTTATTAAACTTGTTCTTAACTTAGTATTGTTAAATCAATAATAAAATGCATTGTACACACAGTACAGATACTTTTTTAAGTGTATTATATCAGTGTAAATGTGTATTTTATATTTTATTATGTCAGAAAGTAATTTGTTTGCTTACTTTTAGTACATTAATAATTTTTTTGAATAAAATTTCGTTTTCAACTTTTCAATATGCTCGCGCCTTCCTCGCAGAGTTATCACGCCCCTCAAGGGGGCGCGCCCCACAGTTTGAGAAACGCTGCCTTAAGTAATATGGGCACAATTGCCTGAAATATGGCCAGGTTGCATTATAAAAAATATAAGAAAAACTATCATCCCTGCCTTAAACTTTTCCAAACAGAAATGCATTTTTACACAAATTACATGTTTGCTAATTGTGATTAAAAGTAAAACGAAACCATCCCCCAAAATAATCCAAATTTTTATCTGCAAATTAAAAATAATTAAATAGTGAAAATCAGATGAACTATTAAATTAACGCAAATTTTTACAAACTTAAAGAAAAAAACCACATTTGATGAAGACTTGCACTCGTATTATTCTCTGCATTCATTACAATGGAAAGAGTCATCCTCTAACTCAACACATTCCTGTTGAAACCAAGATGAATAACAGCCACAACATTTCATGCATTCCTGTTCTTGATTTTCATATAATAGCTAGCACCACAAACAGAACAAATGCAGGATGCATTCTGTTTGCTCACACTTGCTGATTCTATACGTTTCGCCCCAACACCAAGAATGGACATTAAGTTGATCGCGATCGACCGGTGGATCGCAAAGACATTTTGGGGGACCGCCTTTATTAATAATTAAGACTTACATACTAAAAAACATATTTATGGAACAATGACGCCAGCTAGATATTTGACTTTTCACAATCGATGTGACTGACTTACCTGTGTGAATCAGAATTTTCAAAGAACAACATATTGTTTTCGTTTCACAGACGACCATTTAGAATCTAGAGCAAGTTCAGCAATTAATAATTATATACCGAGATATTCAAGATTTGCGGACAGTATGCAGACTAAGTCTAAGACTATAACTTGTAAAGACACCCCCCCTCGGGAGCCCTTCTCCTTGATTATCAGCATTAGCTAGAGGTGTAGGAATAAATGAACTAGAAGTTGCCATGATCTTAATATGACTTTATTAAGATCTTAAACTTAAACCTCTAACAGATTAGATAATAATAATATATGTGAGAGAATCTACGGTGGCTAAACACACAATATATATAATACCGAAATAGCGTAACCCGGACCATTATCAACAACTAACTAGCCTAAGCTCAATACCAATGCTATCACAGATCTGAATATTAAATAGTCACTCCTACCTTAACGTCGAATGAAGTAGCGATCAATCTGATCCTAGTTGAAGTTGCGGCTCACTGGAGTGCAATGGTATGCACCTTGACCTAAGGGCTCTCTATCACGGTTAAATTCTGTTGGCTATCACTCAACCTTTAAGAAACTCTTCACACTTGAATCACGGACTATCATAACATTCCTCAAATTGCCACCCCGCTTACTCTAACTTCTGATATTTAAAAGCTTCCTAATTTGCATCTTTCATTCACGATTTACTTCTTGGTTTGGTTGGAAAAGAGTTGCCATTAATTCTGTCCCCAAGGAACCCAAAAGGACATGTTAATGAAAAGACGCGTGAGCCCGTCACACACAAACTACGAGAACTAACTTTAAATAAAACGATTTATTTTTTAATTTATTTTGAACTGTTTGATAATAAATGCTTCATGTGATATTATTAAATTTGTGAGTATTGTTTTTAAATTTGTGTAACTTGCTTTTTTCTTTAAACATGGCTTAAAGCGTAAGGATTTTTTTATTGGAGTTATTTAGGTAAGTACATATTTTGTATTTTTTTATTGTCATAATACAAATATGGTTGACCTTTTTTTAGCTCACCACACCTACACTATTGGGTGGACCGCAACACCTTGTAAAAATTAGAAGTAGACCGTACCATGTAAAAGTCTGCCCACCACTGCCCTACATCTTCTCTACGATCTCTGTCAGCAACTTTCTTCGTAGAAGCCAGACTTTCTGCTCCTGTCAGCTAGCTCTCTTGTAACGTTATTACGTCTTCCAAGATTTCCGTAGGTTGTTTTCATTGTTTGAATTGGACTCAGCTCTTCGAAAAGTGATGCTGCTGACTGCGATAAATCATTATTAGCAATAGAGAAGCGACATGCAACCTTAACTGTGCCTAAGTTATTATAAGGAAGAGTTTACGGAAGGAAGATAAACTCAAAGAATGTGTTACATGAGAAGATGGGCCAGGAGCTAGGTTTGAAAGCATTGCGTCATCAAATTTTGTTACTGCCCGTATTACCCTTACTCTTGCTGCCCATATTTGCTCTAGTCCAGCGATACTCAACCTGCGCCTCACCGAGCCTTTTTGAGTGGCCCAGTCATGGCCCATTGCTCTGAGAAATTCACTTATTTAAGAACATTGTATTAAAAATTTGGTGGGAAATTCTTTGTCAAGAAATCAAAAATATCAATTTTGCTTTTTGCTGTCGGTGTCGTATGGGAACGAATTGATATTCTTTTTTTTTTATTTGGAACGGTTGCGGTTAGTGAAAGCATACAACAGTGGAGTAGCGACAAGTTTGTGAGAGTGGAACTAATTTTTAACTATCTTTCATTCTTGCAAGCGAAAAATATTCGAAGAAAATATATCGATTCCAGATGATTTTGAGATTGACTATTTTGTAGTGAAAAGCAAACATGGATCAGTAATTGTTTGATTTGTCCCGAAAGTGATGTATTCAAAAAATACCTATAAACAGGAATCATTCGATGACACTTTTCCTCGAAGATCTCTTTCAAGACGTGATAAATAGGTTTTTCTTGAATAATCTTTGCAACAGCAATAAAGGTTTTGTCAGTGGTAATATCACAGCGGTAACAAAGACATCCTATAAAGTTTGTTATATTATTGGTAATCATATGAAATCGTTTACTGATGTAGAAATTGTGAAGGAGGGTTTCTTAATAGCTTCTAATTTAGTGTTAGTAAAAAAAATATAAATAATAATAATTAAAAAAAGCAAAACAAAAACTATAATATTTTGATCAATTTTCCACATTTTAAATTTCCAATGTTATCTTGATCTTAAAGCATTTCTCCCCACCACCACCCCACCCCTCATTTATCCTCCTGTTGTGGCCCTCGTAAAATAACTAACATATGTATACGGCCCGCGTGAAATAGCTGGCCTATGTATGCGGCCCAGCAGAAAAAAAGGTTGAGTAACCCTGTTCTAGTCACATTCCTCAATAGCCATCCTTACTGCTGATGAATTGAGGAAAAACGAAGCCACCCCTTCCGCTCCCTCAACGGATACTATACTCACAGGAGATTGCAGCCACGTATAGGTTTCATGTAAAATTATTAATTATGCGTGATAAATTTTGTTAGATAACTAATATATAACAATCCCAATTTGAAGTATCAATCTTGCTTTGTAGTGAACTTGCTTTAGAAATAGCCTGTTTGCACTTCTGTTTGAACCGCACAACAACACAAACAAATCGCACAGCCGCCATGACGCTTAAGCATTGCCAACGCCACAATGCAAATGCACCAACTCAAAACCATTACACGTAATATGGGTATATGCTTAAATGTGACCATATTACCTTTCTGTCCATATTTGCCAAGTTAAACCCTTAACTTCGCAATTTTTTAAATTTCAATGAAAAAAATTGTACCAGCTAGTTCTCAAGTAATAATAAAAGAGAAAATTATGAAAAAAAATTAAGCAGTTTTAAATTGAATTTCAATCATTTTTTGTTTGTTGCAGAAGTGCAACATTGAACAGTACAAAACTTTTTTTATATGAGGATTTTATTATTCATTGTTATAAATATTGCTTTAACTTTACATACAATGGAAATTTTTAAAGCAGTTATTGACTTTGTTGTAACAAAATCATGCTTTACACTTTTCGCACTCAGTTTGAGTCGAGCTATTATGCTATCAGGTCAACACCTTCCATATGTGACAAAATTAGCATTTATTTTGTTGCAGTAATCCTTTCTTCTAAGATAAGAGATTTGTAGGTAATTAAAAAAAAGTATTGAATCTGTTAAATTAAAATAAATCATGTGTTGCAGAAACGCAACTGTGCGAAGTTAAGGGTTAATCTATTGTTCATGTTTATCTCATTAAAAATTCAATCTCATGTAAAGGAATTATAAACCTTCAAGGGGGCTCATGAAATAGAATCATACTTGAATTTGATTATTTGGTTTATTTTAAGTTTTACTATAAATTATCATACTATTATTGATAGATCTCACTTATTGATATAATTATTTTCGTGAGTAATAGAAATTTGTATCGAACATAGATGTACTTATCAAAATTTCTCGAAAAAAAGTACTGATTTAAAAAATGGATAGAGTCAATAAAAGTAAATGAAAAAGTAGCTCCAATTCTTAGAACTCTGCATTGTTTTGTTTTAAACTATTCAAATGTTTCGAAGATACAAGAAAAACTTCAAAATCACTTCTGTCTGTCTGTCCTCCCTTAAACATTTCAGATCATTGGAAAAATATATCCTATTTGATGGATTGCTGAATTATAAGAACTATTGATGTGTTTCCACTCAGAAAAAGCCAAATTGATTAGTGCTATGTTCAAAAAATATATTTATTTTGAAAAATTAAGAAAAAGTCTACGCAATTTTTAGCACCTTCTTAAAAACAAATTCTAAGAAACTTTTTTTTCCCACATCCTTCTTTAACACCTTTTGAAAATAACATGATCGTCTATATTATTTCTTTTAAAAAATAAGAGTGTGAATTATGTATAAAAATTAGACGAATATATGCAACTTTTTAAGGTATTAGCCATGTACCAGACAAGTAAATGACACTCTCAGCATTATGACAGCATAGTCAGGAGAGTAGTCCTATAGTAAAAGAAATTTACATTTTAGGAGAATTTAATAGGTTTTAAAACCCTCTCGGGGCAGTTTTATTTAATTTACTCCAAGAAAAACATTGTAAATAATGCAAAATTCCAAATGTTTACAAGATTTTAAAATAATACACTATTTTATAAAATAAAAATATCTAATAAATGAAGAGAGTTTTTAGGTGATTCTATTGTGTCTATTTCCACGTAAGTTGACTTAAATGCAACATTTGTTCCGTATATTTTGTTCTCTCTCTCCCGCTCTCTCAATAAATCTAATTTAATAATTTATATTATACTTGAAATTTTTCTGTATATGAGTGTAGTGTAATAATAATAATAAAATGTAAAATTATGAATTAAAAAGAGTATCCTTTTAACAGGTTAACAATGATTGTTTAACCAGTTAACTGTGATTGACGAATATACACGTCTTGAAGAAGTTGCAAGACTTTGTGTCATGACGAGTATACTCGTCTTGCGTAGAAAGTCGTAACCATTGAGACCATTGAATTTTTGAGAAAGAGACAAAACATATTCTCAAATTTAAAGATGTTTAGAATATTTTGAGGCCAGGGCGCAGAAAAACAAATAAATAAAAAAAATATTGAAAATTTAAGATGAACTCATACATCCCCGTATGCACCGGTTGAATCACTGTATAAGTTCACATTTCGAATTTATTTATGTTCCATGGTACTGTGTGTGTTTTAGATGTTAGCCTAAAAGAGGAAAAGGCAAATTCAGATATTTAATTTACACTCTTTTGCAAAAAAAAAAAAAAAATTAATTAATTAATTAAAGACTGAAGAAAGTGATTGTTTTTAAAGAAATTAAGTGTTTGTATATACAGCTCATACACAGATAATAAAATGATACAAAAATAAGACCATTGGGCCTATCTGTGGCTCACGATTACAACTTGATTATTTAAATCAGTAGTTAGTTGAACCACTCCGGCGGTGATACATGCTTGTACACGCCTCGATAAAGAGTGATAAAGGATCTTAATGTTACCCTGCGTTACATTCTTTCAGACATTCACTAGTTGTCGCTCCAAATCTGCGACATTTTGGGGTGCCTGAATCTGGCATCCTACCATGTCAAACACATGTTCGATTAGTGAAAAGTCTAGTGACCTTGCTGGCCAAATAAGACTATTAACGATACGAAGGTAGTCCGGAGATATGCGAGCGGTATGGTGTCTGGGATTATTTTGTTAAAAAACTGGCTCCCGGATGACGTGCGATCAAGGGTAATACAACCGGCCGTAGGATGGTATCAACATATCGTTGAACTGTTAAAGTTGCATGGAGGATGACTAAAGATGACCTGCTGTCGTATGAGATAGCACCTCACACCAGTAGTTATGGCTGCATGCTTTTGTAAAAA
Organism: Trichonephila inaurata madagascariensis; assembly: GCA_019973955.1. Taxonomy (NCBI): domain Eukaryota; kingdom Metazoa; phylum Arthropoda; class Arachnida; order Araneae; family Nephilidae; genus Trichonephila; species Trichonephila inaurata. Next base: position 128,042 of record BMAV01015958.1, read on the forward strand.
AAAGCAGATTGGGATCATTGGCTCCAGCCTCGCCAGACACTGAAGAGGATGGTCATCTGCTTCAAGAGTAAAGCAGGATTCATCGCTGAACACTATGTGATGCCAGTCTAATGGCAGCTATGATAATTGACTGCAACACCACTGCAAACGATTCTACCGATGATGTAAGGTCAAAGGCAGGCATCTTAAATGCCACTGTGAGCGTAACACCGCCTCAACCAAGCGAGGTGAAATGGTGGAAGTTTATAGAAGAGGCTGTAGCACCGATGAATGGTAGACAATGATACCGTTGAAGCAGTTCGGGCCAGTCGAACAATCCTCCGACCTTGCCTTGCATTTGTGCATCTTGGCCTTCCAGAGCCTTCAATTTCGAATATATGTTCCTCGCAGCAACTATTGCTGTCAGCAACTTTGCACAGCTGTGTCTGTGAGCTGCAGTTAATGACCTATTGCACGGTATGACCACCTAGCTTCACCAATTCCGACAATGTGACCACATTTGAAGTCCTTCAGTTGTCTATAAGGTCTTCGAAAACGTCGTGATGGCATCATCCGTTTTTTCTCTAGGGATGGTAAAACGAAAAAAGATAAATTTTCTACCTCTATTTACGATTCTATACTTTATGAGTTGCTGAGCAGAAATGCACGCTACAACTGCAATCCATGTTCCTTGGCCTTGAAAATTTGATCACTTGCATGTTCGATCAAGATGTTTTTGCCTACGAAATTTCATCACAATCGGACTCCGTCTTGGTGCATCGATTTTTTTGCAAAAAAGTGTATAATAAAGCTCCTTCATATATGGTCAGCCATGTGACAAATGCTTGATGCCGACCAGGTACTCAGCCCATTGATAGCTCTGCTGACCCGAAGTTACCTAGCTATCGAGTGATTACACTGTTATAAACATAGGATTCAGGGAGGAATCGCGTTACTGCGTATTACCAGCCCCATTATGAATAGTATCTTGTTTCGATGGATAACACATCACTAGAGGATTTAAATTCTTACTTTTATATGTATTTAATTTTTTTTGCATTTTTCGAGTAATACCTGTGTGATAACTAAATAAGTATTAGTAATAAAATTTGCAATTTTATAAAATAAACCCAACTTTTTGATCCAATATTTCAACAGTGACACTTACTCTGTGATTGATAAGTATACTCGTCATCGATCGACTTTCATAACGCACATAGTTGCGCGATTTTAAACGTTGGTACCACAGTTTACTGGTTAGTGCAAGTAAGCCCTTTCTTAAGAGTAAATTTAAGTAAGCAAAAATAGAGACACTTTTTGAACTTGCTTCCATTTTATTATTTTAATGTTTTGTAGTGAATTTGAGGGGGAAGTGATTATATATATTTAGCCTAATTTAAATATATATAATGAAAAAAACACCTATTAAATGCAGATACTGAGCTTGATTCCTTGAATATGAACCACGAGGTTCCTGATTCTTTTTCTAGATACGCTAACAATTCAAAAATAAACTAATAATTTAATCTAGTGTCAACACATCCCGTTGTTATCTTCCCTTTCCTGTCGAACTCAATTCACTTATCTTTAATAAAAGTTTTGCTAACAAATATATTATATATACTCGTAATTTGATCTCAAAATTCTCTTATTGTCGAGAGATTAAAGACTGTAGAATAAATTTCAAAAATTGCTGAAAATGTACTATCGTATTCTTAAATGCTATTTTATATTGTTATAAAAGATATCGTGGAGTTATAAAGAATCACATTAATAAAATATACTTATCTCAGAACGTTTTGATTTTGTATAGCATCATAAAATAATTATATTACTCATCTTTTTTAAAAAATTATTTCTTTACGAAAGAAAATGAAAACTTAATTATTCATCTTTGAAAAATAACATACTTAAATAAAAATTTAATTCCTCTATAATATTCAAAATTCATTTTAAACCCTACGAAAGATGTATTAGAAATTAACTTTAAACTTATTTTTCAAACTGACAAATATATAATATAATTCTACATCAAATAAAATAAAGATGCGTTGAATCAAACAGCCCGAGAGCTGGAGCGAAAAATTTGGAACAGAAAACTCCATAAAATATTCAAGCCAGCACGCCTTTTAACAGCTTTACAATAACCCCTAAAAGTAACATAATTATAACTCCAAAATACATGGTTTATGCATTTACTATCACAGAGTACCTCTGAAGAAAAATTGTTTTCCTCCATGTCGAAAGATAACAAAATTATTCCATAAGAGAACCAGAAAGCGTATGAAAGATTTATTAAAATGTGTTGCCACACTGAAGAATTATTCCGTTGGTTTTCTGGAAAAAAAAGAAATCGTTTGGTGAAGAGAGAAAAGTTTCAACAGTATGTAAAATGACATGAAATAAAAATTCCACTTTAGAATGGTTTCTGTGAAAGTATAATTAAAATAAGATAATGATAAATACTTTTTTAGAGTTAACACATTTTAAATTCAATTTCAAGTACAGAAAGAGTTAAAACGAAAAGTTAAGTTTCTTTGTTTTTAAATAATTTTTTCAGGGGTTAAATGAAAGATATCCATAAATGTCACCATTTATTTTTTAAAAATAAATTTTTTCCTATTTCTTATATTTTTAAAAATGATTACATATTCAAATTTGCTTAAATATCACTTAAGTACAATGCGACTTTAAATTATTTTTTATTTTATTTTTAAATGTTTATTATTTGTACATTATTTTTTTTTATTGTTATTAGTTTTGTTAAAATAAATACATATTCTTTCTTTTATTCTGAACTATATCCGATTATTTTAATTTTTCGTTCGCATTTTTTAAAATATGTGCTATTTTTCATGTTACTTTTTAATAACAACCAATTCAGGATGGGTTTTTTTTTCCTTCTTTTTTGTAAGAAAATTTTTTCTTATTTTTAATCCATATTTATCCCTTATAATATCTTTAGCTGACAACTTTAATCATAATTATTTTATGTCATTTAAAATGCGTAATACTTATTTTTTATCTTTTACTAGCTCTTTTTTTGCAGCAGTAGCAGCAAATTTAATTGTAATTATAGTATCATAATAAACATTTTTTTTTCTTCATCAAAACAATTTTTGATATCAAACAATAGATTAGAATGATTGTTAAATTAATAGATTAAATTATTACAAGTAATTAAAAAAGGATTATACTGAGATAAATATAATTTTATTAAAATGATAAAAATACTAAATCATAATGACAAATGATATCAAAAGATAAATATAAAAATTTGGAAATGTTTTGTAGTTTCTAATAACTTTAAACTTGTTTTTAAAAATATATTATTAAACTTTTATTTAAATATATAATAGTCGAGAATATAAAGTATTAAAATATGTTTATATTAAGGGGTTATGTTGATACGTATTAATACTACTTGAGAAGTTACTTCAGAAATATTGGCTACAAATCTCGAAATTTTAAGCCACTGTCCAGTGACAAGGATGAAACTAAGTTTGCACCTCTTCCTCCTAACGACTGCATCACTCATAGAGAGGGCTTTTTATTGACTCTTTTTCCAAGATTATTTTATGGGCAAGTAGTTATCATCAATTCATGCAATAATTGTTTAGTGGAATTAGGGTTTGAACTAACTCTTTGGCCCTTTAGTTCGTGGTATGCAAGAAGAAAAATATTGTAAACGGGCAAATATTAGAACATTAAGGTATCCGACTACGTTCGGAACCGTGACATTACAAAAGCTTATGAATGGATAATACTTATGATATTTAGTGTCACTTAGATTAGGAAACATATATAAAATTGTTTTAAGAATATTATTACAAAATAAAAAATTATTTAAGTACAATACTTTGACAAAAAATTAACATAGAATGACCGATTTTCAAAACACATTCTCCTTTTATGAAAAATGATTCTATTATAATAATACTTTGCCTGTATATATCTTAGACCTCTGTACAGAGGCTGAACTAGAATTTTTGAAATATATTACTTAGAAGTAGATTTATCCATATTTTACTACAACAGAAGGGAGAAATTAAAAAAAAAAAACACACCAATAATGATTTTAATGGGTGGTAACTCTGAAAATACTGTGAATTTTTCAAAACTCCTAGTTCAGCCTCTCTGGAGAAGTCTTTACTTTATATAAGCAAAATATTATTATTATAGAAGCATTTTTTATAAAAGGAGAACGTTATGAAAAAAGGTTATTTTAAGTTAATTTTTTGCCAAAATATTGTACTTAAATCATTTTTTGTCATAATGTCCTTAAAACTATTTTATACGTGTATTCTAATCTAAGTGACACTAAATATAAAAACTATCCATTTATGCGCTTTTTCAAAATCACGTTTCCGAATGTAGTTGGATACCTTAAGAAATTAATATTCGTATCAGTAGAATGCAAACCATAATGTGTCACTGCCTGAAGATTGTGGTTGTAAGAGAGTTCATAGAAGAACCAGACATAATCTTAAAAATAGCTACTTTTATTCTATCTTTATGAAAATATCTAATTTTATAGTTTAACTCTGGGAAAAATCTGAAATCCAAAAACTTAATCTGACATATAAAACTGTTAAAAATCACTTAGCTTCAGTCGGAGCTCCTTGTGACGATCCTTCTCGAACACCGATAGCTCTGTCAGCTCTAGTGATATTTACTTCCACAACTGCTGGGGATTCTATAATGAATATTAACATTAGGATGCTCAACCTCTCAGTCACTGGATTCTGTCTCTCAACGATTAACCATTAATCTTCCATAAACAACGTCAGGGCTTAAATAGTAGTAACATTTGGATAAAATCAAGTCATCTCTATGGAAAGCGGTTTTTAAACTAAAAATACAGTTAAAGAATAGTTTTTCCCCAAGAGGATTAGTAGAAGAACCCGAATATTACCCGTTACAAATGAATTTATACATCCGTTATTAACATTTGAAATAAATTGTAAATTTGAGTGTTTTAGAAGCACAAAGTAATAATTTATTCAGGATTGCAGTTATCTTAATAATTTTGAAGTACAGTATATTAATTATAGTTCGAATAAACATTTACACTAAAATAATACTTTGATAAGCTCTAGAACCTTCTATATTAGTATGACAATCTTTTTTTTTTTTTTTTTTTTTTTTGCCAAACTTGGTGATTGGATAGTATTTGGATGTTAATAAATTTCTCACAAAATAATACTTTTTTCTGCATTATTTGCAGAAGAATTCTTCTTTTGTCTGAAAATCATCTTTCTGACCACAATATACCGTCGGTGAAGAAAAGATGAAGTTTAAACTTTCCATACCTCTACTAAAAAAATTCTATTGTTTTCACCTTTAAATATTTAAATGACTTCAGTCAAATATAGCAGAGATTTAACTTTGTTAATCGTGATGACCAATAGATTAAAACCATGTGAACACTTGCAAATAAACTTTTGAAAATTTATATTGTAAAATACTCAGTAATGTAATCAAAGTAATGTATTAATACTTGTGCCTAAGGATACAGTTTAAGTTCATAACAAGCAATATAAAAAAATTAAGTCAATTCCTACTTAGGTCAAAAAAGAAAAATTTTATTTTAGATTCTTTTTTTTATTAAATAATTATACAATTAATATAAATATGTATATACACATGGCAGAATCACAATATTAAGTGGCAAAATAGAACGCGATTTTCCTCGCAATTTTCAATTTTCCTTTCTATATAGGGTGTTAGATTATTATCATTGTTTGGCTCTTTATTTATTAATTAATTAAATTTAATTATTCCGATAAAATAGTACGGTAAAAAGAAATCACATTCTCCAGAAATTAGGCCATCCCAGGTAGGATTCGAGCCAACGATCTTTGGATGAGAAGTCCAATGCGCTGTCCATTGCGCTACAGGAACACAACGAGGGATTTTCTTTTTTTATATATGGTGTAGGTCAATTATTTTTATTTTTTACTATTTATTCATTAATTAAAAAATTAATGAATCAATATTTGAAAAAACTGTATTAACATCAAGTGTCATCCACTACTAGTTTTAAAAAAAGTCTGTGAACTTGAATGGATGAATAAAACTTATTTTATTAACGACTGAAAATTTGAACAAGATATATATATGGAGAGTGTGAACTAATCGTAGGAATTGAAAAACATACACACAAACTCTTTCAGGGCTATATAGGAAATTATTTTATTGATTAAGTACACTTGATTAATTTGATAAACTCGGTCAAAGAGGAATGGATCAATTTTAGTTGAAGCCATAAATCCTACTTAAACAATGAACAAATTACTGATGCTAACGTAATAAATAAAACATTTAAATTAATATATTTAATCTACTAATTTTATACTCAATACAGACGTCCTTCTTATCATGCCATTTTTAAAGCTTGAAACTTTTTTCTTTTATCAGGCAGAAACTTTTGAAATAATTTGAGTTTCTTTAGTTTATTTTCTTCAATCTCGATGCGTGAAATAAAAATGTATTATAATAAAAATGGTAAAATTAATAGAATATTTTAATGTGAATCATCATTTTTTAGTTGTTGCAATTTTTGCAGTTAATACTTTTCTACTCAAAATTTAATTTTGTTAGAAAATTCATTGTTGCTCTTTTTTTTTCTTATTAACCATCAAACGTTAACTTTTTATCCACTTTTAAATTTAGTGCTTAATGCTATGACAAAGATTCTTCAAGAACAACGGATTCTTCTAATTGCTAGTAGTATTAAGATTTGAGATGGGTTTTTTTCAGGTATTCCTTTTTTAAAATTGAAGAGTTTAAATAAGACAATCAAATAGAAAAAACATCTATGATACCTTGAAGACACCACATTAGCAACAAATTATATTTATTTGTATTTAATTTAAGTTTTTTCAATTCATTTGTAATATACATCCAAATATTACAAATATTACCCATATATACTTATAACTTCACACTTTCAGTCATTTTTATATTTTACTCTTCTGTGAAAATTTAATTAGAAATAACTTCAAAGAAATGTTAAAAAATAAATACTCTAATTCATTCAAGGTGCATATTTCTCAAAATTTACTGTAAAGAAAATATCTCGATTCAAGAAAACTGCACATGATTTTTTCCAGGAATAATACTTAGATAATGGGTTAAGTTCATGTGACGTCTTAAGCCGCATTCACACCAAGGCGTACAAACGTCGAGTGTTAAGCGTCTAGCCAATCAGAGACTTCTTCTCGGGCGAGAGGAAGACTCTGATTGGCTAGACGCTTAACACTCGACGTTTGTACGCCTTGGTGTGAATGCGGCTTTAGTCACATAACTCCAGTCACGTTTTTTCTGCCATTCAGTCAGTTCATAAATTCATGTGACGTCATAGTTATGTCATAAATGTAATCACGCGTTTCCAGCCAATTAGTTTGCTATTCACTGTGTTGCCAACTTTTGCTTTTTGCAGAAACTTTCTTTTTAAAAGCACACATCTGTCAACGATAATAATGCACATAGTTAAGCAAAATGAGCTTAATTTAAAATTACACGTATAATGTAAGTTTTTTTTAATTTTAAAAACTATTTGAAGAATTTTAACAAGTGAACATCTTTAACTAATCATCAAATTTTAAATGTTATATAAACTTTACAAGTAGTGTGTCAGTTTTAAATCAATGGAGAACACGTGATTGCTTTTATCACGTGACCGTCATGAATTTAGTCCATTAAGACAAATATAAGAAATTTCTTTTTCACCAAACGAATTGAGCTGTGGTGTTATTTATTTTATTACAAAGAATTTAACTGCATTCAACTTGCATTAGAATTGCAAGTAAGAATACAATTAGTAATTTTTATGAAATAACATTCTTGAATCCTCCACCATCTGATTAATATGACATTGATGGTCCTTTCATATAATCTGATATTGATGGCTATAATGGCATTCCAGTGGATAAAATTCTGTTAGTTCTTCTTGGGTCAAAACATAAAAAGAAGGAAAAAATGTTTTGGATACCAGGTGCATCGTGGAAAAAAAGTCCTCTTTATACAAGAAGCATTTTTTGGCTAGCGTTAGTAAGTTACTCAAGAAGGAAAAAAATGCAAATATAATAACAGGATAGGAATTTATTATGGTACTAGCATAATCCATTTTCTCGTAAAAGTATTACTTAGGGTTGGGTTATACTAAAATAATCTAGTTAAGGCATCCTCACTTCCTTCCTTAACTATAACCTTAACCGAAAAGAATTCTAAGCGAATGAAAGCATTTCTGTCAACTGCTGTGGTTAATGTGTAAGGAAAGACAAATTTATACTTTTAATACCTCATACGGATGCAACAATATTAGATTTTTAAGGGAAAAATAATTATGAATATCTTGAAAATTAAACTGATAAAAAAAATTTCCTTTGAAATATTTGTACAAAGGGGTTAAAATTAACAATACAAATAGTTTTCTATGTAGAAAAATGAGGTAAGAGGCTTAACCCAGTGCTTCTCAAACTTTCAATATTTGCGCCCCATTATTCGATCGTAATTTTCATCGCAACCCCTTTCCCTCCTCCATACAAACAATGTATTAAATTCAATAACTCTATACTTTGATGCTAAAGCTATGTAAAATACGACTTTAACCTCTCAAGTGCCATTGGCGTATATAAACGTCTTGGCCAGTCCAAGCGTAAATTGACCCTGACGTATATATGCGTCTTTTCGAAGTAAGATATATTTTGTGCACTGCGATCTATAAAATTATTCCAGAGGCTTCAGAATGCAATAAAAGGACCTAGGCAGTGTTTGCAAAGGATTCACTTACTCCAGAGGATTGACTCATTTATATATATATATATATATATATATATATATATATATATATATATATATATATATATATATATATATATATATATATATATATATATATATATATAAGTCCGAGGTTGCACTTGGATATTTTATAAATTTTTATTTTATATATTTTTTTAATTTTGTTTGAAAACGTTAAAATTTTGTCTTCTATATTCGCCATTGATATTCTGAAATGGGATTTTTATGTAATAGGATTCATTTAGTTTCGATTTTTTTATTGATTCCTTGTGTTGTGATTGAATTATATATATATATATATTTCTATTCCTCTTTACAGAGGCTCAACTAGAATTTTTGAATTATATAAACAAGAAGTGGGTGTATCCATGTTTTACGACAACAGAGGGAGAAATTTAAGAAAAAAACGCCGACAATTTTTTCAATGGGTTGTAACTCTGAAAATAATGTGAATTTCTCAAAAAAAGATTATTCAGACTCTCTAAAGAAGTCTTTACTTTATATAAACAAAATGTTATTGTTTTAGAAGCATTTTTTATAAAAAGAGAACATTTTGAAAAAAGGTAATTCTAAGTTAATTTTTTGCCAAAATATTGTGTTTAAGTAAATTTTTTTGTCAAAATGTCCTTAAAACAATTTTATACATGTATTTTAATCTAAATAATACTAAATATCATGAAAATTATCCATTTATGCGCTTTTTTTAAAATCACGGTTCCGAACGTAGTCGGATACCTTAATTAAACTTTCGCAGATGAAACAGATTTGGTTTTGGAATAACCTTCGTAAAATTTAAAGGATTTGAATGAAAAATGATCTTCATTCATATCGAGTACGATTCACATCTAAGAAAGAAGGCATTTTTCTTTAATTTAAAATTACCACGAAATGCTCTCTTCAAATTATTCCGCTTAAAACGCCACTTTCAAGTTGAATTTCATCCAAAGCCGGCTCAAAAACTTTCATAAACAGAACATACCGGTTTCTTTAATCTCCGTGAAGCAGTTAAAGCATATCATTGGGATATTTGATGGGTTTTAATACAAATTCAAGCCCCGTTTTCGCCCCAATCTTTTCAAGTTTTATCTTTATTACTTTCAAAACATTCTAAAAACAAAACAAAAAGTTGTTTGCTGCGAAAAGCCCTCTCCGAGCGAGAGGCCACATGACTATATTCAAATAACCTATCTCAGGAGGCTTTGTATCTAATATCTTATGCGGCCAGCGTTTGTGAATTACGTCTTTACTTAAGTAGCCTTCGTTTTCAGGGGGGTTGATCATCACAGCTAGGTGATAAAACCTAATCTTTGGGAGGTGAAATAAAAGTTTAACACTTCTGCCGAAATGTTTCGGCTGTATGTAACCTCTTAATGTATAGATGGTGGAGAAGAAAAAAAAAAGGGGGGAGGTTTTAACATCCCTTTATCTTGGAAAAGAATCTCCATACCACTTGATCCTGTCGAAAAGATGAAAAAAATGAAACCAGGAACCCGAGATCCCCTCTATAAATTTTGGGCGTTTGACAATTTTACGCGTTCAAAGCAAGAGAATAAAGAATTCGGGTACAAAGTCTTCTGGGGATCAGACATTTTTGGTCATTCCAAAACTCACTCTTGTACATTTTTTCCTTTATTTGTCTACAGGATTTTATGAGTGAGAAATAACAATCACCGTTCGACAAAAGAGCAAAATAATCCCTTCATACATTCATAACGGAAAAATATGATAAAATGTTCAAATGAGGGGAAATATTAATTATTTTTAGAAATTACGTAAGTGGTTTTAGAAAAAATGTTTAAACACTCAGTAAGACACGTGTAAGCTTTTAAAATATTCTTTTTCAGGGAATCACGAATAGGTCAGTCAAATCAAAAGGTCTAATCCAGCGATACTCAACCTGTGGCCAACGGAGCCTTTTTAAGCCGCCTGGTCATGGTCCATTGCTCTGAGAAATTGAGAAATTTACTTATTTAAGAACATTGTGTTAAAAATTTGTTGGGAAATTCTTTGTCAAAAAATCAAATATATCATTTTTGCTTTCTGTTGTTGGTATTGTACGGATACGAATTGATACTCTTTTTCTATTTGGAATGGTTACGGTTAGTGTGATAACAGACAACAGTACAGTAGCAACAATACGGTAGAACTAATTTTTAACTATCTTTCATATCTTGCGAGCGAAAAGTATTCGAAGAAAATATATCGTTTCAAGGCGATTGGGAGGTTGACTATTTTGTAGTGAAAAAGAAACATGGATCAGTAATTGTTTCATTTGTCACCAAAGTGCCGTATTTAAAAAATACTAATAAAAAGGAATCATCCATTGACACTTTTCCTCAAAGATCTCAAGAGGTGATAAAAAGGTTTTTCTTGAATAATCTTGGCAACAGCAACAAAGTGTTTTGTCAGGGGTAATATCACAGTGGTAACAAAGACATCCTATGAAGTTTGTTATATTATTAGTAATCATATGAAACCGTTTACTGATGCAGAAATTGTGAAGTAGTGTTTCTTAAATGCTTCTAATTTAGTGTTAGTGACAAAAATAAAAAATATAAAAATAATAATTAAAAAAGGCAAAACAGGAGTTATAATGTTTTGATCAATTTTCCACATTTTAAATTTCTGGTGTTATCTTGGTCTTAAAGCATTTCTCTCCCCCTCCCCCATTTATCTTCATGTTTCAGCCCGCGTGAAATAACTAACATATGTATGCGGCCCACGTGAAATAGCTGACATATGTATGCGCCCCAGCAGAAAAAAGGTTGAGTGCCCCTGGTCTAATCCGTCTAAGGCGAAATTTCTTATAAAATTTGTTTCAATCCTTTCAACGTCAGCATGAAAAAAGACTGGGGTTTCGAAACTGGCATTCGTAATTATGATTCAGAGAAAATATAAGCAAGATTAGAATTTTAAAATAATATTGAGTTAAGTTACATATATTGTTTTCTCGAAAGTATTGCAGTAATTGATTATAGAACGTACATTCTCTCTCACTCCTATATTTCGCGAAACATTTTTAAACCTACTCCATAGTAGAACGAAGAAGAAAATAAAACTTCCGGTCGTCTTTATACTTTAACGAATTTCTGAATACGACACTAACAGTGCACTTGACTTTCCAAATTCAGTTCAACATATCAACAGACATTCTTTAAATGAACCTGTTTTCCGAGTATAATCGGAAAACTCGCATTGTTCGATTGCGTGCATTGTTATTGTGACTTGAAATTCTATTCTCAACTTCTAAGATATAAGAGTGAGAAAGAAAGACATTGACAAATGAAAGATCATTATATTTTGTTGTCTTTGCCAATAAGTATATGTAAACTTTCTAGCCATTTGATGATAAAAATTTTTTTTATTTTATAGGTCATTATTTCAACCTTACAGTTAGAATAGTGCTTAATTTTAAACTGCAGTACAAAATAAATTTTAGACTTGTTTTCTGATGTTATAATCAGGATTCTATTTAATCGTAATACCAAACAATTTTGTGATTCTTTTTAATAACGAATAACAAAAAAGTAAAGTTATATATTTATTAAACATTTTGGTAAAATATTTAAATTTTTATTTTTCTGTTAAAATAGTTATCCTTTAAAGAGAATAATTTTTATATAAAAATAAGTTGAGCTCCCTCTTCAAATAATCCGTAAACTTAATTAGGTATGAAGTAAAATATTCTATAATTTTCTATAAAAGTGTTTCTTGAGTTACCTGAATAAATTCAAAACTATTCTAGCGTGTTATTTCTCACAATTTATAATTGATTCTAAATAAAATCGAAAAACATATTTATTTTAGTATTTCCCTTGCGAATAATAAGACGAATAGTTTTAAGCAAAACCTAAGTTAAATTTATTTAGATAGTAATAAATATTAATTTGGCGCATCTTCTGTCCATAAAATTTCTCATTATGAAAAACTAAAAATATAAGAAAAATTCATTAAATACTCTAATATATATATATATATATATATATATATACATAAACATTTAATTGGTAATAATAATTTTCCTAACATAATATGATTTAGTAATTTAATGCTGGTTAAATAGTACTATAGTAACTTAAGATATTATTTATAACAATTTTTAAACGAAGTTTGAAGAATATTCATTGAAAAGTACATCATTTCGTGATTATGTTCCTGATATATATTAAACAACAAAATTTACATTCGCATTCTCTGTACTTTGGTTTATTTCCATCGAATAAATTATTTAGAATTTTTTTTTCGCAAAAGGAATTTGTGTATGTATTATTTGTTGAAATAATCTATTTATCTTTTACATCCGAATATCTGCTATTCTAATTAATTTTTTAATTAGTTGTGAAGTTACGAGTATTTAACCCTACATATAATAAAAATTCTCGGTAAAATTCGCCATTTTAATTTTTATGTTACTAGTACTTAATTATCATTTTATTACACTGCTCTGATTTTGAATTATTATTTTTTTTTGATAAAATAGTTAATAAGGTAGATGAAATTTTCTTCTGTAATTAGCGAGCGTGATTTCATTTAGGTAATTTCCTCCTTTTCTTACAATGAGAAAATAATTTTAAAAATGCAGTTAATACAGTGTTTCTCAAACTGTGGGGCGCGCCCCCCTAGAGGGGCGTGGTAACCCTATAAGGGGGGCGCGAGTATATCGAATAGTCGAAAACAAAAGATTATTTTAAAGAAGATTTATAACTTATTGAAAGGAAGCAAAATAAAATACATTCTGACATCATAAAATACAAATTTACACATATAATACACTTATAAATGTATCAGTACTGCGCAATGTGTTTCATAATTAATTTAACAGTGATAAGTTAAAAACAAGTTTTTAATAATTAGCAGTGACCTTATGGGAATGTCAAAATTATATGCAAAATTAAATACTTTTCTTGATAATTTGTACGGTTTATAATTAAAGTCTTATTGTAGCTTTACGTCAAAGTATATTATTATTGAATTCATTACATGTTATTGTATGGAGGGGGGCGCGATGAAAATTATGATTGAAAATTGGGTCACAAGTATAGGAAGTTTGAGAAGCACTGAGTTAATAACATAAAATTCGATAAATATTTCCTGGAAAGTTCTTTGATCAACCATGTAAGCAAAAATGTTATTTCTAATTCTTAAATATCAAATGTTCTCAAGCAAGGTGAAACATGACATTTTAAAAATTACACTCAGTTCTTCTTTGAAGCATGTGAAGGGGTGGTGACTTTTTAATTACTTCCCACTCCAAGTGTAATATTTTTATTTTTTTCTTGATACATATGTACGTATCGTTATCAGAGTTTTCAGAAATGCACAAACTTCGCAATTTTTAAAATTTATAACATCTTAAGTATTTATAGTAAAAAGATGTTTGACTGAAGCACTCTGTTTTTATGTTTTAATCATTTTCGATAAAACTGTATGGAAAAAATCCAATAACTCAAAGTACAGAAATGAAATCTGTGCTAACCCTTCTCAGTGGCGTACACAAAGTGGAGGGAGGGGAGGCGAACGAACCCCTCCCATATACCAAAACAGTTTAAACATTCTACATTTCTTCTTAAATACAACTCTTCCCATGAAAGAAGCCGTGTACCCTTCTGCACCAAAATTTTTTTTATCTAGCATGAAATCATCACTATAATGCTGATCCTCTGATATCGATAAATATCTCTTCAAACCTAGACTAAGCCATTTATTTGAATTTAATTCAGTCTACACTTCTACACTGACGATCCATACCTACCAGAAACAAACGGAACCGGAGCAGGATTCATTTGCCGGCTGTTCGAAGACTCGTTGGCCGTGGGTAAAAAAACGCCACCAATTACGATGTTGAGAACTCGGCTGTCTGTGAAGCTACAACACAATTACTCACTGCTGGACTGGCTCCTGCAAAAGTTATCTTCTTCACCGATTCCCAAGTCGCAACTTTTGCCATAAGGAATAACACACCGACTGCTTACACACAATTCAATGTCGTACAAAATTGCGGAATTTATTTCATATGGCTTGACTGTGGTCTTACAGCGGGTTCAAAGTCATGTTGGGAGAAAGCCAACTAAAAAGCCAAGCAGAGGGCTGAGTCGTCTCAATCGGAAATCCCCTTAACCCTCGGAAGAGCAAAGAGTAAGAAATCCATATACAGTAAAACCCCACTTAACGCGGTGTATACTTTCCATCAAAGTAGAGCGTAAAATGAAACAGCATTAAAAGAGGTATCTCATCATGTAACTAATGGGATGATGGGTAGAAAATTGGCCAGGTATTTTACCATTAAATTTATTATTTATGTTTTTTATAACAATAAAGCAAAAAGTTATCTATTATAAATATAGAAACATAATAGACGAATATGCATATAAAAATAAATAAAATTCTAAGTCAGTATGTTTACATTTCAGATCATTCAGTCTCTTCTTTATTATCAATTTTCTTCCATTTTATCAAGAAGGTGGATTTATCAAGAAGGCATTTTGCATTCAATTTGCAATGATCTATCCATATAGAAGTCGTTTCCATTTCCTCTATTTTTATTATTTCTAGAACAGAGTAATTCTAGTTGCCGACCTTGTCGTAGTTGCGGTTACCGATTACATTATTTTTACTTTATTCTTAAAAGATGGTCCTTATTGTTGAGATTTATACTGCAAATTCCATGCAGCACCCATTTGAGATTAGCGTTCACCAGTATGCAAATATTTCCTAATCGCACATTCTAGTTTTCTAGTGAAATGCTCTTTTTATGCTTTATTTTCGTGTTTTATTTTATCATCCGCGAGTAAAACTAAAAATCGCATAATACACTGGTGTGTGCAAAACTTAAACAACAATGTAAAAATTTAGCAGATAGCCATGAGAAATTGCAGAAAGGAAGTCACGGAGATCAGTAGAGGGAACACGTAAGTCGAGTAAACGTCATGCGTATGCAAATATCAGGAACAAAACGTCCAGAAGCGATGTGAGCGTACGCAAACATGACGATCTCGGCGCGCGCTGCTCAACAGTAGAATGAAATGAAGGACGGAGACGCAATTCACCATATTCTGCAAAGTGCCAGTGAGTCGGTTGGTGAAAATATAGTAGAAGAAATCATCTGGATGACTTCACACGTGGAAGAATGATCGGAAGAGAAGCTGTGGAGGAGGGGCGTACTGTCTGGTGTAGCTGCAGAGTTCGGAATCCAGCAAAGTGTCGTTTCGCGCGCTTGGAGCGTTCAAACCACAGGTACAGCTGTTAGAAAGGTTGGTGTGGCCGCCCGAGGACGGCAACTGCGGGGATGACCGATATATCATCCTGCAGGCGAAAAGATCGACAGAAGTCAGCAAGCGCCATTGTTCAGAAACTCTGTACAGCAACAGGTCGACAAATTAGCCCAGCGGTTTACTGTGGCAGACGCCTTCACAAGGGGCCTGTTCGCCCCGTCTGAACCGCGCTGACTCCCGTTGATATAGATGTACCGAAGCCACCGTTTACAGTGGGACGAAGGCACAAAACCGGACAACTGATCCAATGGAGTTGTGTTCTCTTTACGGATGAGAGTCGGTTCAGTACCAGAAGCGATTCTCAAAGCGTTTTGATTTGGAGAGAGATCGGGGACGGTTTTATCAGTAACATCAAGGAAGAACTTATCGTTACGGTGGTCCTGGAGTTCTTGTCTGGGTTGGCATTATGCTGAACGGCGAACTGGGCTTCCCATTTTTCGACAGATGGTCTGTAACCGGGTATCGCTGTGAGGTACTTCTTCCCCATCTGCATTTTTCCGGAGTGCCATTGGCCAGACTTCATCTTTATGGATGACAATGCACTGCCACATCGCACTCTTGCTGTTGAGCTGCTGGAAGTGAAGATATCACTCAAATGGATTGGCCAGCGTTGCTCCCCAGATTTAAATCCCATCGAACATGTGTGGGATGCTTTGGGGAGACGTATTGCCACTACGCTCACATCCGGAGTACAACCAACAACTCAAACAGATGTTGATTGAGGAATGGACACTCTACCTCAAGAAATGTTGCACCAACTGGTTCTGAGTATGCGGAGACGGTGCAAAGCAACCATTGTAGTAAGGGGGAGGGCATATACCATATTAGGAACATCTGCTTGTTGTTCTTCCTGTTGGATAGACAATCATGAGTCACGATACTATGCGTTCAATAAAGCTTGTTTTGTTTTGATTCCATACCGTATGCGTTGTATTCCTTACACTTTCAGCGCCGATGCTTTCGTCATCCTTTACGTACATAATACTCTCTCCCTATTTCAGAATTTCATGTCTCTCAGAGGATTTTTCGTGAAGTTATGGCAATAAACCCACCTGTTGCTTAAGTTTTGCACACCAGTGTAATTATCACTATAGCAATCGTTATATTACATAAATTTATACTTGCAATAACGTCAACAAATGTTTGAAACGATAAAAATACTTTCGTATAATACCGCTGGAAAGAAAAGACACAGATAAATTGCTTCGGATATCGGGAAGCCTAACGCTGCGTGCTATTTCGGGGAATCCCACAATTCAAATAAAAGAGCGTTAAACCGAAACAGCGTTAAGCGGGGTCTTACTGTACATTGACAAATGTACTGTCACGACCCAAAAAACCAAAGGCCTTGGAAAGCCATGGGAAATCGTGGCCGCTGTGGGTCCTATCCCGAGGGACCTGGAGAGAGCCGAGGCCGTTGCCACCTAACCACCGGACATGACTTTTTGGGAGTGTACCTCCTCTAGCTTGGTCTGACTGCTGTGAGACCTGACCATTCTGAGGCATTGCCAGGATGGATAGCGATCACCTACTCCAATGCACTGAACTCGATGAACACCTGACTGACGACGTCGTCGGTCGATACTGGGAGGCTTGGCGACAAATGGTCAAGAAGCTAAGCATGGGCGTTGGATAAATAATAAATAATTATAATTCGGTACAAAATTACTAGATCTGTCACCAACTGCTCTCATGTAGTTTTTCACACAGTGTGCGACGTTAATAAATAACCTACCAACGAGCCTTTTATAAAGTATTTTGAAAAGTCTTATGGTCTACAAAAGAATTCTATTTTAGATCTAAAACTTATTCTCAAAATAAAAAAGAAATTTCTCAAGTGGAGATTGTCATTATTATTTTTTTTTATTGTTTGCAATGCATTGCTTTAAAATCTGTATAGCATACAAAAAAGAAAGATAGCAAATCCGTAATATATTTTAAGCATTATTTATTTTAATAATTCATTTTATCTCATGATTTAAAATAAACTGATTTACAAACAAGTAATATAAAAAAATAGTTTTAAGTCAATTCCTACTTAGATCAACAACGATCATTTTTATTTTAGCTACATTTTATTAAATAGTTACAATTAATATAAATATGTATATACATAGGACAGAGTCACAACATTAAGTGGTAATTAGTTTTTTTTTAATTATCATTCAAGTATCGTATTGTCCTTTTAATTTCAGTCCAACTGAATGCTTTAACACGTGAGAAAAACCTTTTCAATTTTTGGGACACAAGTCCCAAAAGTGGCTGGTTTTGTAATTTTAAATAATTAGTTTTAATCAATTATTTTATTAATTATAATTAAATAGTTGTATTCCATCCAAAATGATCCTGTATATAAAATTTCAGCTCAATTAAAAGGCTTTAAAATGTATTTTATTAACGATTGAAAATTCCACCAAGATAAATAAATAAATATATAAATAAATAAATATATAGACAGTGTGATCTAATAGTAGGAATTGAAAAATGGAACTCGCAATTCAGATATTACTCGATATGCTAACTAAAAATCAATAGAAACAAGAAACTACGGAGCTTACATTCTATCGCAACAATGCCAACGTTCAAGATAACTTCAGATGTGTCGAACACGCTGAATTGGCAACCATGTCTTCAATACGGTTGCAATAATACGTTACCATTGTTTTGGAATCCTACTTATTTAATTTCTAATGAGAGATTTGAGAGGGGAAGGATTGAGCGCTTTTAAATATCACTCTATAAGGCAACACGAGGGCTATTGGCGACGGACCTCGTAGTTATGAACCTTGGTGAAGTACCGAGAACGACACTTGAGCTATCTTCCCCTGCCCGAACGTCCACACCATGCTTAGGGGAAAGACTTTGAGAACCACAACCAGATTTAACGTGCATCAACCCCTCTACTCGACGAGTGAGTGAGTTAGTGAATATTAACGTCGCACTGTTCAACTACACGAGGGCTTTTGGTGACGGACTACGTAATTTTGAACCATGGTCAAGTGATGTGGATGACACCTGAGCCTGTAAACTGTGATATGAGTGTTATGATATAATCTTCACAGCAAGACCACTAACATGCTTACTTTGAAATCCTATTGTTGTGTGGTGGATTTGGAATTAGAAGTAGCAAGACGATTAATATATTTGTGATGAATATAAGTTCTTAAGAAGTTAAAAGGGTATTCATGATCTAAACAACATTGAATTTTTTTTGATATGATTGAATTTATCTATTTTGGGGGTAGTTGTTATCTTTTCTAAATAAAAAATTCAAAAAATATTTTGTAAATTGATAAATGAAGTTACTATTCCATAAGGAATTTTAATTATAGGGAAATTTCAAAAATCTCTTTTCTTTACGATAATTTTTGTTCATAAGATAAGCAAATGCAAGAATTCTCCCATAAAGAAAGTTAGTTTTAAGGAGGGAGATAGTCAGGGTAGAACATAATATTTGGTTTGAAACTTTTTTACCAAAAATTATTAGATCATCTATTAACGATAAATCAAAAAAAATCTTTTTAAATATGATCATTTTCAAAGAAATGTTATAGGTTCGTTTAAAAAATTACTAGTTTGGGCCAACGGGGAATCCTTTTACCCCTTTAAAAGATTGATCAAATCAATGAAATTTTTTTTAATACGAGGTTAACAAGAATATCCTTTTTTTTTGAAGTTATAATTTATATTTTTCATAAATTAACTTTGAACCCTAATCATATCGACAATATCTATAGAATTTAAAAAATTCAAGGCCGCATGGAAAAAAAATTTTTTTACATTTTTAGTAACCTTAATCTCTAAGCTATTTTTAATTATTGCGTGTTTTGTGTTATAAAAAATTTTGAAAAGGGTTGTGATCTTCCAAATTCGGGTATTGTATTGTACCCATTAGTGATACTCGGAATTTTTATAGGCTTTTTTGAAATTTTTTGGGGTTAAAAAAAGCGGATATTTAATTTTTTAAGGGAAAATTCGTCTTTGTTTAAAAATAAAAGACGATTATATTCTTTATTACTGGAATTATTTTGAAATGCATTATTATTTAAAATGTGATTACTTAATATTTATGTATAATATTTTCAGATTATACCAATTAGCAGAGACTTATAACATATGAATCAAAGTCTTTTTTTTATTTTCTATTGATGATTTAAGATCTTTTATAATTTTATTTTCCAAAATAAACATTTTGAATTTCTTTGCTACATAAGATCTAAATTGATTGAAAGCCCCCAAACAGATTTCCAAATTTTTAAAAAAATTTAAAGGGAGAACTTATCCAAATCCTTTTGATTTATTTCCCCTAACATTAGATTTATTTTTTGTGATCATCAATCTAAAACCAGTACCTTTTTTCATAAAATTTCTCAACAAATCATCTTTCACGACCGAGGTCTCCCGTGACAACGTGCTGATGATAATCATCAATATAGTCCCGATATAAATTGCATTGCATTTACATGATTCTGTGCTTAGGATACTTACATGATTCTGTACTTATATATATATAAGTGTGTGTGTGTGTGTGTGTGTGTGTGTGTGTGTTGTGTGTGTGTGTGTGTGTGTGTAAAAATTCAAAGATAAATTGCTGTATAAGATCCAAAATTTACAAGTCTAAAAATTTCGAGACAGAGAAAGGACTTAAAATAAGGGAAATAATAAGAAATTGGGAAAATATTATGAATAAATTTACATATGTTACTTAAATTTTGGTTAAAGAAATTAAATAATATGCATTTTCCATTGCTGTCTTAGCTCTTTATATATATCTTGTCTAGTAAAACAAAAACATTTCACGACAAGTAAAAATAAAATTAAAAAAAAACATAATCCAGTCTATGAACCTCTAGCACAAGAAAATTAATCTAAAATAAACTATCAGACGAAAAGTTAACAATAACATAATGGGAATAAATTTCAAAAAAGTTCTTTTATGAAAAAGGAAGTTTCCAATTTGCGGTAATATTACGCATATGTTTACTAATAAATTAGTTTTTTCTTATAGTTATTTTTGTTGTTGTTCCGAAATGTGCAGAATTTTAATTTATACAAAAGCTTTCCTGTAAAGAAAAATTTCCGAAGTTGAGAAATAGCATCTTAATTTACCTGTTTTCTCAAAAATAATGAATCCCTTAGAAGAATCGAACGTCTTGAGATACCTATTCAAAAATTCAAAAAAAAAAAGAAAAAGTTTCCTTCTTAAAATATTTCAAACTAAATAATTGAAAGCATTAAACTATAATTAAGTTCGAACAAATGCAGAATGCGTTTCTTCAAAATAAATAATTTTAACATTTTAATTTGAAGTAAATTAAACTTCTCTTGAAAATAACATTTTTTTTTTTTTATTGGCACAAAATCTAACTTATTTTTTGTAAGATTTGAGCGACTTACTGAGTTTTAGGGAGTACGTCGTTGTTATGGAATGTCGATGTTACAGCAGTGCTATCACTAATATAAAGGAGGGGGGCCACATTAAACCCTTAAGGGCACATTTTTATAGCATATAACTAAACATAATATTTAACAAAAACTAAAAAAAGAAGAGTTCTATTTTAATTTTCAATTTTAAAGTTTTTAAAGACTTTTTTTATTTTAAAATTGTATAAAACACACACAAAACCCGTAAATCTTTTTTAAAAATGTTTCATATATTTTACAAGAATTTCTTTCCTATTTACAAAAAAAGAGTTCATGTCCATACCTCTTTTTCAAACGGTTGAGGATTTTGTGCATGCGTGCATAGATATATATGCACACAATTTGAAGCATGGTGTAATACTAAGTTTTACATTAACAATGAGAACAGAGATAATATGGACTTTTTTCTATTTTCATTTTTTCTCAAGCAACAAGCTATAAATTGCCTTGCCAATCCCTGTTTCTTATCGGATGTTTTCAAGAATCTAAATTTCTACCATTAATGAAAAATTCTCGTCTTCACCACAATGAAAATCTCAGATGAGAAGTACTTCAGTAACTCTCTTATGGATAAACTGCATTTCTTAAAAATACACTAGCATTTATGATCTCACTATAAGAATTAAACATATATGCAAATCAAAGATTGAAAGAACAAATATCAAAGCCCGATAAGCGAACGGGCTAACTGGTAGTGTCCAACTTTCGGTAGCCCATACTGTATACGAGCAAACCAATTAAGGATGTGGCTGTGGGTATCTATTTAAACCAGTAATAGCCTCCATGCTAGGACGATCGTTTTTGGCATGGTGGCTAAGATATTCGTTTTCGGATAGAAAGATGCCCAATTCTAATCTTCCTTCATTGGTGACCCTGGAAGTGCAAAGAAAACCACAGCAGTCGTGGCACCATCTATCCACTGCAAAGGCAACCAAGCCGTCAACCACGATGACGCAACCCACAAGCCGTCACACACGATGACGCAACCCACAAGCTGTCACACACGATGACGCAACCTACAAGCCATCATGCACGAATGACGTAACCCTCAAAGCCGTCGTTACTTAAAATGACGCAACTGCTTACACGCTCACCCCGAATATGGTATATTTCGTTCACCTATTCGCCCAATCACTGTCAGGGGAGTAGTGTGACGGTGGGTATCTATGTAAACCAGTAATAGCCTCCATGCTAGGACGATCATTTTGGCATGGTGGCTAAGATACTAGTTTTCGGAGCGGTAGGTGCCCAGTTCTAATCTTCCTTCAAGGAGTTAAGGTATTCAAGACGACATAGTGCAGGTATCAAAGTTGGTCTTGGTCTTAAACCCGAGATCTAGACATTATTCTGGAGTTTCGTCCGTCAGCGAGTTTCAGGCTTCGCCATTTATTTTACTTTAAAAACGGATTATGATCACTCTTTCAGAGGAAGACACCTGTTAGAGAACAGTTTCTGTTGAGAAAGCCGAGTTTACTATTCAGCCATTGGTTCCATGTCACTCCTCGTGGAGTGAACTTAGAAATTGGAGACTGTTGTCAGAACTTTGCCATTTTTCACAAGTCTTGACCACAGTATGGTCAAAGGGGACTTGCCCCAGAATTTAAGTTCCGAAGTTGTGCTCTTTTTGATACTTTCCCCGGGAAACTAAGTGATAAGTTGGGAAATAATTAGTTACTTAACGGGAAGTCTGTCATTTAGTGAAGACTGCTGCAAGTTAAAAATTTTCATAACTGACACAAATTGGCTTTATATCTTTTTCTATTTTAAGGTTGTTTTTCCCAATATTTTATTTATAATTCACATTACAGATCTAATATCCATAAATATAAAACTTGAAAATAATTTCAACTTTGAAGACTTTAAACAGAAAATTTCTTATTCATAACTTGTCAATATACACATTATTACACACACAAATTTATTTCTACCATATTAACATCTCGCAACAAAACAGAAATGTTTCAATGGTGATAAAATTTCATACCATCTCTACTTTTCAAGGATTAAAAAATGGTCGCGGTAACCTAGTGGTTATGGTCAAACTTGCGTTGGGTGTAATTCAAACCCCTAATGCCACGAAAACCTAAAGTGGGAGGGATGATGCACTTTAAAAACGGTCAGAAAAAAGCCCCTCCCAACATGGTGAAGTTTGGAAAATTCACAAGGAGCCCTGCACTTGACCGAAGTTCAAGTGGCAAGGACTTAAAGCTGACGTAACTCTTGAGCTGCATTACAAAGATTGTTTGGAATATTTCGTAATTCTAAGACATGATCAAATGGCATGGAAGATACCTAACGTGGTATTTTAATTCTGCTTTTACACTACCCCACATAAGAAGATTGTAATGTTTGTTCCTATAAATATAGAAGCCCTTTCTTTTTAATATATATATATATATATATATATTAATTTTTTTTATTAATATAACCAAATATAACTATCAAATAGTAGGGAAAAATTTAAACAGTATTTCGTGCAAATCTTTTTCTTTATTAAAAATTGTAGGTATAAACAAAGTTTTGGGATTAGCCAACCTTCACCAGGAAATTTACTTTTTGCTGAGCCAAAGGAAAGAAGGAATAATATTAGAAATTTAAATATTTCAAAAAAATAATTTTACTATTAAAAAATAACAAAAAATTATAACATTAGTATGTACTATATAATAGAAGTTCTGTCTGGGGTTGGGGCACACCTTCCTACCCCCGTCCAAAAACGGGTTTGGGGAAGACGTTTTTTCATCCCCCCAAGGGTCGATAAAATGATACCAAATTTTGGGAACTTCACTGGGGTTTCGCGTCTTGACCACCCGATCGGAACATTCGCTAACCCTAGGGGCCCCAAAATCAAGTTTTTTGGTTGGGCCCCGTAGCCTATATATATATTTTTTTGGCCGGGGATTTTTTGGAACGGTGGGGTTCGAACTCGTGGCTTACCTCAAATAAATTACGAGAAGCTCAAAAATCATTTTTACTCTGATTATTTGTAATATAACCCATAATATACTATTGGCAAAAACTTAAAAAATATCAAATTTACTTACAGCTAAGCTACGATCATTATACGATTTTAAAAGTAAGTGCTATTTTCGGTTTCAAATAACATAATACATTTTTCCTTCAAAATGGCAACTCAATTTTATTATTCCGCCGATGTTTTAAAGACACCAAATATTTAACGGGCTTTAACAATGTGACATCCAATTAACAGAAAGGATTATTTATTTTAATGAAATATTCGAGTTAATCAAATTCCAGGCATTCAAGAGAATTTTATGCCCGAATCAATCCATGAATTACGTTAATGCTCATAGGCTTAAAACTCATTTGCTGGAAGTAGTACGATTGCACAAAAGTCCAGCTTAATCGGTATTCAATTAAACCCATTGTAAGGGAGATGAAAGGTATTTATACTCAATGGGGATGTAATTTCTATGGAAATTAATAATTATGATGAGCTGGCTCTCATCTTACGAGGGAAAGCTATGTTAAAGGATACATTTGTCTTTCGAGTAAAGAAGCCAATGAATTAGTTTTTTGTTAAATGTCATTGAAGATACATGGAGTCAATTTAAAAGCTCTCGGTCCATTATCAGTGTTAACTTCAAATTTCTAGCCTTAATGTAGCGCTTCTCAAACTTTCAACATTTGTGACCTAGTTTTCAATCATAATTTTCTCATCGCGCTCCCTCCATACTATAACAGTGTATTGAATTCAATACTGCACTTTGATGCTAAAGCTACAATACAACTTTAATTATAAATCATAGAAATTATCAAGATAAGTATTATAAATTTTGTATCTGAAAAGACCATGGGAAAGTCACTAGTGACTATTCAACTTGTTCTTAACTTGGTATTGATAAACTATATTATCAAATAGATTGAACTGTACTGATACATTTATAAGTATATTATATCTTTTTAAATATGTATTTCATTTTTTTATTTTGTCGGAATGTATTTTATTTTGCTTTCTTTCAGTAAATTAATGATTTTTTAAATTATCCTTTATTTTTGACTTTTCGATATATGTTCGCGTCCCTCACATAATATTATCAAGCCCCCCAAAGGGGCCCCACTTTTTGAGGGAGGGAGTGAATATTAACGTCGCATTGTTCATCGACTCGAGGTCTTTTGGCGACGGACCTCGTAATTTTGAACCATGGTCAAGCGACGAGGATGACACTTGAGCTGGTACCCTTCTCTTAAATACCACACAACACCAATGTGAGGAACTTACTTTTAAGGTTAGCTCGAACTGACATCTCTGCAGATAAACACACACTATTGTTTCTGGATTGTAATTATTATCCATGATCGGTGATACGGGTGACACCTGAAGTGGTGTGTTTTTCACGAGGTTTTCGTTTAACCTTCCTTAAGGAGTTGAAACCCAATTTTCTTTAACGTGTTGCAATTCCCATGATTGTGTGAGAAGCAGTATGAATATTTTATCCAAAAGAGTCAACTTTGTTCTTACTGCGTAAAAAAAAGAGGCTTTTATATTCTGTACAATAGATCTTTAATAATTTAAAATTCGAGATCAAGGGTCAGGTTAAACAGATTTGGTGAATAAAAGTTAAGATCCTGAAAATTAAGCTGCTGTGACCTTGTTTTCAAACACTGTGTATTAATACAATTGAAAAATGTAATGAAATGTGATATGAAATTATATTCCAAGTTTTAATTTTGTTTTACTGTGAGTGTTTATTAACATAGGAAAACGAAAGCTATTGGCTACAAGTCTCATAATTTTGAATCTCGGTCAGGTGATGAGAACGACTCCTGACGCAGAACACACTCTTCAAACAACCACACCACGCCAAAAGAAGGAATTTGATCTTCGACAGATGAACGGACATCAGTTCCTCTACAAGGCGGATTTTCAGTGGCACTAAGCCTCGAACGCATGGTACACCGGTAACCATAGCTACTCGGAAACTGTAACCCTCATTTTGGTAAGGATGAGAATGTCTTGATACGAATTTAAAAAATTCTTATATATTTATATATATATACAT
This sequence comes from Trichonephila inaurata madagascariensis, assembly GCA_019973955.1. Lineage (NCBI taxonomy): Eukaryota > Metazoa > Arthropoda > Arachnida > Araneae > Nephilidae > Trichonephila > Trichonephila inaurata. The sequence continues at coordinate 154,548 of BMAV01015958.1, forward strand.
AAATGTAAAAAAAATTAGCTTCATTTTTACACTAGTTATTTTCTTTTGCGAGACTTCACTCACTCTAATTATTCCCTCCCCCCACGCCATGCTAGTTTTTGATCGCGTTTAGTGTGGCAACTTCACCCCTCCTGATCTCATTTCAAACTCCTCTGCCTTTTCTTACTTTCTTCCAAGTGGTTATTTAAAATTTCCCTTCAATAAGCAGTTATTTAAGAGGTAATGCGCAATGGACTTAAAAATAATATTCTCTTAATCCTTGTTATTAAATGAAATTTATCCCTTCTCTCCTCGTTCCTTCGAGATGCGGCAGACAGTTGAAAGACGGGCTTTGCTGCCATGGAAATGAGACATCATTTTCTCTTCGTTTTCCTACGAAAAAGAAACAGAAACTAAATCAACTGGGAGAGTGGTTTCCCACTCACCCCTCCACCAGTGTTGTTGATCTCCACTTAAGGTATCCGAATACGTTCGGAACCGTGATTCTAAGAAAGCGCATAAATGGATAATTTTCATGATATTTAGTGTCACTTAGATTAGAATATATGTATAAAATTGTTTAAGGACATTTTGACAAAAAAAATTATTTAAATATAATATTTTTGAAAAATTAACTACAATAACCTTTTTTCAAAATGTTCTCCTTTTATAAAAGTACCTCTAAAATATATGTTTGTGTGTGTGTGTGTGTGTGTGTGTGTGTAGTGTGTGTGTGTGTGTGTGTGTGTGTGTGTGTGTGTGTGTGTGTGTGTGTGTGTGTGTGTGTGTGTGTGTGTGTGTGTGTGTGTGTGTGTGTGTGTGTGTGTGTGTGTGTGTGTGTGTGTGTGTGTGTGTGTGTGTGTGTGTGTGTGTGTGTGTGTGTGGTGTGTGTGTGTGACTGGCCCATATGAGTAAAGACTTCTCAGAGAGTATGGTATTTTTTGGAAAAATTTACATTATTGTCAGAGTTACCACCAATTGAAATAATTATCAGCGTTCTTTTCTTAAAAGTTATTCCTTCTGTTATCGTAAAACATGGATAAACCAAACTCTAAGTTATGTATTTCAAAGAACAGATTTGAGCCTCTGTACAGAGTTCTAAGCTATATACAAACAAATATTATTACAACAGAAGCATTTTTTCACAAAAGGAGAATATTTTGAAAATTGTCATTCTATGTTCATTTTTTGTCAAAATATTGTACTTAAATAATTTTTTATTATAATAATATTCTTAAAACAATATTATATACATTTTTTAATCAAAGTGACACTAAATATCATAAATGTTATCCATTTATACGCTTTTGCAAAATCAAGGTTCCGTTAATGTGGACTGCTATTTATTTTTATATGTAACTTCAACAAATTATTCTATGTTCAATTTATTATGATGAGTGTATAATAGAGCTTTCTCTAAGGTTCCACGTAAAAGTATAACCATTACCGTTACCGTTCATCATTTTGGTTTGAAATAAGATCCTTAAGAATATTAACAACAAACTGCATAATTTTAAATTGCAATCAAGTGAACTGATTAACAAAGGATTGTTATATCGTTTTCTTCATCTTTCTGCTACGCCATATGATGATTTTGAGTTTTAGTTCTAAACATAAGTTTTGTGACTTTCAATGTGTAATGTGAATCACAAATTCACATATTCGAATTCCATCAAAGATTTATTCCGGGAAATATTGAGTGAGGTAACCTATGCATATTATATAAACAGAACTGGGTTTCAGTCAGAGGTTTCGTGAGGAATTTCGGTAAGAAATGTACCTGCTTCTAAGCATTCCCTTGATCGTTTACTAGAATCATGAAGTTTGACCACGAACATTACTTTTGCATTTCTAGAAAGACCGGAATTGATATCAATCACTTCATACAAATAAGGTATTTGTAATAATTTATAAATCAACATTAAAAGAGAGTGCCCCGAAAAATTTTTTTAAGTATTTTCGCTTATTATATTACTTCAGAGAAACAAACGTATACTAAAACATGTTAATAAATTCGTTTTTTTTTTGTAGTTTTTGCTCTCCAACATATTGAATATAAAAGCTCAAAATTAAATACTCATACACTGCTGTTTGTAAAAAATGCATCACCATGAAAGAACCATCAGAATTAAATGAACTTTGCAGCAAATATCAATTATAGGATGTTACGTAAAATTATAAAGTTTCAGAGCCACCTTGAAAGCGTGGCGTGCCCAGCGCTCTCTTAACTGATGCTGAAAGCATCTAAATAGAGGGATGTAGCTGGACGTTGAAAACAGTTAATGATTATTTGTTAGTGGCGAACGTTTAGTGAGACCAAAATATAAAAGAATAAGGAGAAATTCCAACAACTGACGGAGTTTGAACGGGGGAGGATTATCGGCCTTCGAGAAGGAGGATTTTCCTATCGCGCAATAGGAGCTCGTCTGCAGCGGAACAGTTCCCCAGTGATGCGTGTTTGGAAGCAGTGGACTGACGAGTACCGAACAACTCGAAAAACTGGCAGTAGACGATGGAAGAAGACGTCAGCGCACGACGATCAACACCTGCTCCACGTGCTGGGGAATGACCGTACAGCTTCCTCCAGGCAGTTGATGCGTCAATTCGTCGACGTCTGCTGCACCGTGAATTGCGTGCAAGGGTGCCTTTATACAGGATCCCCCTCACGGCAAACCATCGACGGCTGCGTCAGCAATGGGCTCATAAGCACAGAGCCTGGCAAGCTGATTGCCCCCAAGTTGTCTTTTCAGATGAATCACGTTTCAATTTGTGGGATCATGATGGTCGCATTCGTGTTACACGTTATGCCGGTGAACGCTGTCTTCCAAAGTTTATTATCGAACGCCATAGTGGAAAACACCTGGAGTTATGGTTTAGGGTGAGATTTCGTATCATGGACGATCCAATTTGCTATGAATTGAGGATAACGTCGTGTAGCAGCACTTATTACAGTGCGTGGTGGCTACACCAAATACTGATTTCGGACACATTATTATTATTTTTTGCTTTGAAAATTTCGCCATTTATTTGTTCTAATACAAGTCGTTTATGCATTAAATTGTATTTAATTCTGATGATTCCTTCATGGTGTTGCATTTTTTACAAACAGCAGTTTATTTAAAAAGTAACAAAACTATTGTGTGCAAAATATTCTTATGCAATCAACACTACTGCTGCTTACCCGTATTTGCTTTTTCTAATTTATTTAAAGAAGAACCAGTTTTGGAACCATTTTCATATAGAAAAAAAGATCTACTATTTTATATAATGTTATACAAAATATATATAATATATGTTAAATTACAATATGTTTAACACATAAATCTGTTAATAGTACTGCTTCTTTGAAATTTGGAATCACTAAATAAATAGTCATATTTCTCCCATTATGCATACTAAGTTAAAAATAAATCTTTGCTAAGGTATACTTAATGAAACATAGAAAATATTTTATTCAGCTAAAAAAATAATGTACTGTATAATGATATTCACTAGTCTTTATAAAGGCCTGGTGTTGGCTGGATTTTTTACTCAATATATTCTTTTAAAATTTGGAGTTTTTGTCTATATTTCATTTAGATTTTTTAACCTATCGTGTCACAAAGGGAGAAGGTAGGGTTTGTGCGCTTGTGTGTGTGTGTGTGTGTGTGTGTGTGTGTGTGTGTAAAAATTCAAAGATAAATTGCTATATAAGATCTCCAAAATTTACAAGTCTAAAAATTTCGAGACAGAGAAAGGACTTAAAATAAGGGAAATAATAAGAAATTGGGAAAATATTATGAATAAATTTACATATGTTACTTAAATTTTGGTTAAAGAAATTAAATAATATGCATTTTCTATTGCTTGTCTTAGCTCTTTATATATATCTTGTCTAGTAAAACAAAAACAGTTCACGACAAGTAAAAATAAAATTAAAAAAAAAAAAAAAAAGACAAAATCCAGTATATGAACCTCTAGCACAAGAAAATTAATCGAAAATAAACTATCAGACGGAAAGTTAACAATAACATAATGGGAATAAATTTCAAAAAAGTTCTTTTATGAAAAAGGAAGTTTCCAATTTGCTGTAATATTACGCATATGTTTACTAATAAATTAGTTTTTTCTTATAGATATTTTTGTTGTTGTTCCGAAATGTGCAGAATTTTAATTTATACAAAAGCTTTCCTGTGAAGAAAAATTTCCAAAGTTGAGAAATAGCATCTTAATTTACCTGTTTTCTCAAAAATAATGAATCCCTTAGAAAAATCGTACGTCTTGAGATACCTATTCAAAAATTCAAAAACAAAAAGAAAAAGTTTCCTTATAAAATATTTCAAACTAAATAATTGAAAGCATTAAACTATAATTAAGTTCGAACAAATGCAGAATGCGTTTCTTCAAAATGAATAATTTTAACATTTTAATTTGAAGTAAATTAAACTTCTCTTGAAAATAACATTTTTTTTTTTCTTTTTATTGGCACAAAATCTAACTTATTTTTTGTAAGATTTGAGCGACTTACTGAGTTTTAGGGAGTACGTCGTTGTTATGGAGTGTCGATGCTACAGCAGTGCTATCACTAATACAAAGGCGGCCACATTAAACCCTTAAGTGGTCAATTCTTTTGTCCAAAATGTTCCCAAAGAGGGCACATTTTTATAGCATATAACTAAACATAATATTTAACAAAAAAGGCGAAAATAGAAGAGTTCTATTTTAATTTTCAATTTTAAAGTTTTTAAAGAATTTTTTTATTTTAAAATTGTATAAAACACACATAAAACCCGTAAATCTTTTTTAAAAATGTTTCATATATTTTACAAGAATTTCTTTCCTATTTACAAAAAAAGAGTTCATGTCCATACCTCTTTTTCAAACGGTTGAGGATTTTGTGTATGTGTGCATAGATATATATGCACACAATTTGAAGAGCATGGTGTAATACTAAGTTTTACATTAACAATGAGAACAGAGATAATATGGGCTTTTTTCTATTTTCATTTTTTCTCAAGCAACAAGCTATAAATTGCCTTGCCAATCCCTGTTCCTTATCGAATGTTTTTAAGAATCTAACTTTCTGCCTTCAATGAAAAATTCTCGCCTTCACCACAATGAAAATCTCAGATGAGAAGTACTTCAGTAACTCTCTTATGGATAAACTGCATTTCTTAAAAATACACTAGCATTTATGATCTCACTATAAGAATTAAACATATATGCAAATCAAAGATTAAAAGAACAAAATATCAAAGCCCGATAAGCGAACGGGCTAACTGGTAGTGTCCAACTT